>ML350431.1:0-27429 GCA_005239505.1 Nicotiana paniculata | reverse complement strand
TCTTAAAATGACAAGTCGGTCGTTACATTGTCCCCCTCTTAAAACATACGTTCGTTCTCGAACGTGCCAAGAACTATTCTAAGGACATTAAATTACTGAGTGTGTTCTTACACACATACTCGTGGGTGATTCGGCGTCACCGCAATTTAACATGGGCCCGACAACACTATTTCAATGGAGATTATTTCTTTTAACCTCATTTATAAACTTCCAAGCCAATTTTTTTTCTTTATGCTCCAATTAATTTCAAAAAGGCCTGATTTTTATATTAACACATTGTGTTAGTCTCAACCGGATGTAGCAATTTCTTGCCTACACACACATTATACGTATGCCTATAATTACATCTATATTCATAATAGTTGTTCATAATTAATTCCAACATCCTCAATTAATCGACAACATTGACAGCAACACACGAGGAATAAAGACCTCATCATTATTAACCCAAATTAACGAGTCATATTTAACGCTACTTGGGCACTCACCTTTTATGCTAAAACTCAATATTCACAGCAAGAATATGGCTAAATATGCACAATTACACATAAAAGAATTATCAAATAAGTCTAACAGATAAATGGTTTATCATTCTGGAAACTATAATCAAAGGGCTATAACTTTCATATTTTGAACATTTTCAGATTTATTATAGATTTCGACATATAAGCTTCCAAAATCCCAACGCTATTGCACCAGCTGCTGCCAAAAATAGCTTCTGCCAACATAAATTCATGCAGCTTCAACAAGGCGCCAAACGATCCGAACCCCATCCAGAACTCATCCAAGCCACTCGGGACCATGTCCAAATATACCAATAAGTCCATCAAAACTACGAATCACATCTCGAATCGAAATATGAGTTTATGAATTTTCCAAATTCTATAATTTGGGCCGAAACGTATCAAATCAATCCGGAGTGACTTCAAATTTTGCACGTGAGTCTTAAATGACATAATGGACCTGTTACAATTTATAGAATCAAATTTAAACCCCGATATCAATAAAGTTAACTCCTGGTCAAACTTTTCAAAAATCTTCTATTTTCCTACTTTCGCCAAAATACGTCAAATTGTCCTATGGAATTCAAAATCCAAATCCGAGCATACTCCCAAGTCCGAAATCACCATATGAACCTATTGAAATTATCAAAATTTCATTCTGAATTCGTCTGCTCAAAATTCAAACTCTGATCAACTCTCTTCATTTAAGCTTAAAAAATGAGAGTGCTCTTTCAATTAAATTATGAATCTTCCGAAAACCAAACTCGATCATACACGCAAATCATAATAAATATTACCAAGTTGCTCGGGACCTTAAGTCATTGAACGGGGTGTAAATTATTAAAATAACAAGTTTGGTCGTTACAGAACATGTGTCCGCATGAGCGGACCCGCGGATGCGGAAGTTTCCTTCGCAGAAGAGGAATTGGGGAAATAGCCTTGGGGTTTGATTGCAGGTGCTATCCTTTCTCCACAGAAGCGGTCTCGCAGACGCGAGCCCTCATTTCCAGAAGCTGAAGCCCTGGACTTAAGTTGGGACCGCATCTTTGATGGTTTTTCCGCAGGTGCAGCTCCGCAGAAGCGAGCCAAAGGCTGCAGATGCGAAAGTCGCTAGGCAGAAAAGGGAAAAATCGAGGGTTTGATTTCATTTTCACTTTAGGATTTTAGTTAAGGATTCTTGATTCGTTTTTGATTAATTCCCATGAATCTACTGTTAATTACACCTTTTAATTATTGTTTTGGAGTTTAAAATTAGGAAAAAAGAGTAGAAGTTCTTAGACCAAGTTTTTGGGTTTTGAAATGCTAAATAAGGTCGTCTTTGGATAATTCTTGTATGGTTAGACTCAATATCGAATGGATGTTTGGAATTTATAATTTTGGTCGGGTTCCAAGACGTGAGCCCGAGTCGCCTTTTTGGAGCGATTTTTTAATTCTTAGCTAAGATCATTATTTTATTATTTAAATTAGTTTTCTATAGCTATATTTATAGTATGAAATTATTTTGTCTAGAGTCGAGTCGTTCGGAGTTGAAAAATCGAGGGAAAGGCCATCTAATTGATTGATTGATTGAGCGTGGTTTGAGGTAAGTGACTTATTTAACCTTGTGTGGGGGGAAATTCCCCTTAGGATTTGGTATTGTGGCGATAATTTGTGAGATGTGAAGGTCGGGTACGCAAGGTGCTGAGTGCGTACACGAGCTAAAGGTTGGAAATTTCGATTTTACCTATGTAGTTTTCTTTTCGTGCCTTAATTGAGTTACTTTAGCATGTTGTTGTATTCATCACGTTTAGCCTAAATTTATATGTCTACTTGTCTTATCTCATATTTGTAAATTGTATCACATGTTAGTTGAATTACTTGCTTTTCTTGATTTGTGTATTCATTAGTTAACTGTGAAATTCTTTACTTGAATTTGCTATCCTTGAAATATCTTCTTGTTGTTATTGATGCACGAGATTTCTGCCGTGCTGTTGTTATTGTTGCATGGAGTTTCTACCATGCGGTTATTATTGTTTGCACGAGGTTTCTGTCATGCCGTTGTGATTTTTGATACGCATGCGGCGGTATAAGGTCTGGGTGTTGAAACGCATGCCGTGAGATAAGGTGGGCTTCATACGCATGGCTAGTAGGGAACTACTAGAAGCCATGCAGTGTGATAAGGTGGGCTAAAACGCGGGATACTATTTCGGGAAAAGAATTTTCAAAAATAAATATAAGGGATCCCGCGGTGATATAGGGAAAGATATGATTTGTTTTTACGATTTGGGATTACGAGGCAGTACTTCGGGAGTGCCCTTGTTGATCTTCCTTATTTGTTATATTGTTGGTTGTTGTTTTCTTAACATGTAAAATACTTATTTTCCTTTCGTGCTGAATTAGCTTTCCTTGATTCCGTATTGTTACTCATGTAAGAATACTTTTTCTGTTGAACTTTAAAGCTACTACATATTTTGCACTATTATTTGTTAAGGTATTCCTGTCGCTATGCTTTGGCATGAATTTTTGACATTTTGTGATGTTGGTTTATTCGATGTTTCTGTCATTTCCTCCCACCATTATTTCTTAAATATAGGAGTATATTATATCTCTAGAATGGAATCTGCAACTAAGCATGCTATTGTGGTGAAAGTCATGGGCCGCACAGGATCAAGAGGACAGGTGACTCAGGTGAGAGTCAAGTTCTTAGATGACCATAACCGGTTTATCATGAGAAATGTCAAGGAACCAGTCCGAGAGGAAGATGTTCTCACACTGCTGGAGTCTGAGAGGGCATTTCATTTATTGTCGAGATGGTTTTGATTACCTTGATACTGTGGTAGCAATTGTCTTGGTCCTTCTCCAAGAAAAATGTTTGGTATTGTTTTCAGGACTTGTGCTATATAAGTGTGTAGTAGCATATATTTAGAACTGTTGTGATGCTTTTAACCATGATGGTTGAGTAATTTTCTTTCTCTTGCAAGTTATTGCTGGAAAATGCTGTGATGTCCTTATTGATTCTTTTCATGGCTGTTTCTGTTGGACTTTAAGTCATTGGGCTTTAAAAATAAGGAGTGTGAATTAGAAAATAATGGGAAATAAAATGGAGAGAAATGAAAATTTGAATCAAGTGAGCTTTGTCATAAACTTTGTACCACATTGGTGAAAGACAACTACACTTGTGTGTATAAATATAGGATTACTTCTTAGAGCTCTTAAAAGGAGTTGAAGAGAATGAACCCTTGCGCCTACATCGTCGCTCGGCTTCGGATTTGGATTTGGATTGGATTTGTCAATCGATAAGATTATTTTTTGGACAAAAGTTATTCAATTAATTATTTAAAAATTAATTAAGTGCCAGTTAGTTCATTAACGGAATTAACTGGAATGTATAATCCAAAACACTGAAGTTGCCTTTCCCTTCTGAACAAACATCTCTTCCTGAACAGGCATCACACCTCTTCCGACAATTGCCTATAATTCCGAGGCATGGCTTCCTTTTCACTCACTGAAAAAATTGAGAATTTCCTTCTGAAAAGTACTGCATTCTACTTCGCAGTCTCTCTCTCAAATTCGTAAGTGTGATTTTGCTCCGTTCTTTGAGTTCGTTGGTATCCTGCAGTTTGTATTGCCACTGTTGCAGGAAGGTTTATTCCGTTTCATCCTGGGAGGATTTAATCCATTACCTTGGCAACTTGTGAGGGGGTTAAAATTCCTTAAAGACGCACAAGGAAATTGTGGAATCAGAATATTTCTTATCGTTTACAGATTTTCTGTTTCTTCTAACAGTTTTCTAATTTCTGTTTTAACACAGATTTGACAACATGTCTAATCCGAGCCGAGCCACGACGACGGCGCGAGGGTTCATTCTCTTTAACTCCTTTTAAGATCTCTAAGAAGTGATCCTATATTTATACACACAAGTGTAGTTGTCTTTCACTAATACGGTACAAAGTTCATGATAAAGCTCACTTGATTCAAATTTTCATTTCCCTCCATTTTATTTCCCATCATTTTTTAATTCACACTCCTTATCTTTAAAGTCCAATGATTAAAGTCCAACAATTTCTAACTTTCCAGCAATGGTGAGAATCTATTTTCATAACTTTCCTCCATGCTAGTCATTCTATACAATGTATCTTTGAGTATGTCTGATGTCTTAATCTAGTGAAAACTTAAAAATATGCATAGTCGCATTCTAGAAGAAGAGAGTCATTTTGTAAAATATATTATCATGTTTGGGAAGTTATTTTCTTATTTATTTATGGAGATGGACATTGTTTTGGCATATATTTAAGAAAAACTATCTTTAATTTTTAAATAGTTTAATGTTTTTCAAATGAAGAGAAGTCATACTTAAAAGTGATTACATTGGAGATTGATAGAAAAAACTCCATACATGAAGGAAACATGGTAAAAAAGTTATAGAAAGACCTCCATACGTGAAGGAAACATGTCATAATGATTATAGAAAGAACTCCATCCATGAAGGAAAAACGGTATAATAATTGTCCGAGTCTAGAAACACAATGACGTTGAGAACTAAAACGAAAATATTGCAGAAAACTAAGAAATTTCAATTTGATAAGAAAATAAAATATGATTCAACACCACAAAAGTGATCCAGTTTAAGTTTTTATTCTTGAAGAAATAAATAGACAAAAGTTGTATGTAGAAAAGAAAAAGTAAGCTTTTATGTTGAGTTGATAAGTGTGGTTTTTAACCACTTATTAGTATTTTCTTGCTTTAGTTTTAGTTCGAAAATGCTGATTTATGTTCCCAAACCTAATGAAAGTGTGCAAATTTCAATAATGTTGGAGATTTAGACTCTAACAAAAAAATCCAACTCAAAAAGAGTATTCCGGCTCACAAGGCAAGAAGGGGCACAACAGACCAATTCTGCGGTCTGCACTTTCTTCTGGGAACATAAATCAATACTTCGGACTAAAATTAAAACAAAAATATACTAATAAGTGGTCAACATTAACACTTATTAATAGTACGTAGAAAATGTTCCATTAAGAGCGCATTATTGTAGCACAATAAAGGAAAGAATTGATTCTATTTGATGTTGAAAGAATACAATCCAATACGGTATCACAAATACTAGTTATCTTTTACATGCTACATAGTACATACATATTTCTTTTTCAGATGTACAAAAAAGGCATTTGGTTAGAAAGGAGGTTAAGAAAAGGTTATGCGGAAAAAGAGGAAGGAATGGTAAGAACTGACCTTGGAGCCATTAGGTTCTAATAACTAGCGAATAGTAAAATAAGATCTAACAAAAATGCCAAGAACAAAGTTTAAGAAAGGGAATTTTCAAAATTAGGCCATGATGTGCTTAAGAGCCATAAACACCCATTGGTTCAACTAATCTTGTACAATTATGGGGTCAACTAAATTAAAAATCTTGGAGTGATAACACTTGAAAAATATGTTTAATCTTCTCTTTCAAATTATAGCATAAGCTAAATAAAATCTGAGTATAATTTAGAGAATATTCCACTTTAGTCCTTGCATTTTGAGGTGAGGTATGGATTGATTTACCATTTACAAACTCCATTTCAGAATCTAAGAATTTTTATTTTTTCTGGTTAAGTTGTGATATTGAGGACTTTGTCTGGGTTGGTTAAGTTTTTTCTGGTTGCTTACTTTATAACATTGGCTCGAGGCAGTAAGTACCCTTTTCTCCACAAAATTTAGTACTCCTTCCGTTCCAGTTTATGTGAACTTATTTTCTTTTTGGTTCGTTTCAAAAAGAATGACCCATTTTTATATTTGGAAACAATGTAGCTTAAACTTACAATTTTACCATTAATGAAAAGCTTTTATAACCACACAGATACTCTTGGGTCCTTTTTAACTTGTTTAGGACCACAAATTCCAAAATTTTTTATTTTTTCTTAAACTTCGTGCTCAATCAAACAGGTTCACATACATTGGAACGGAGGGAGTAACAATTTGAGAATTTGTCAGACTTTCATTCATATAATGATTGTGAAAACAAATTGATCCTAGACATCGCTACGGTCACAATCTTTAGTTTTATTACACCAAGTGGCTCCAAGCTGACAGTAAATAACCTTTCTTCTACTGGTGCGATTTTCTTGGATCAACTTTCAGATAAGTAGCACCCTCGAATATTTTGAAGTGCCCACGCGCTATTAAGAAAGTTGATGTGTACTAATTATATTATTTTGTGTGCAGACTGTCACGACCCAATATCATTATAGGTTGTGCTAGTGCCTAACACCGATTCTAGGCAAACCAACACTGATCAAGCTAGTGATTTCCACTGTTAATATATTTACTAAGTGAATAACATCCCACGTTAATAAACGTTTGAGAATTTCACCACTATAAAGTAGTTTAAACAAAAGCAACAGAATGAGAATCAAAATTATAACAATAAATCTAAAATCATTAGTCTACTAGTGTGTGCCAAGACCTGGTGATCACAAGTATATGGGCATTCTAGTAGAATATACAAAAGAATACTAGTCTACTTTCTGGAAAAGAAATAAATAGAAATGAACAAAAGAAAGACTCCAGCTGCTGCAGAACGGCTCGGAAAGCAGCTCATTGGGAAGTCTCTAATTCCAAGTCAAGCGTGCGCGCCAGACTGATAACCAGATGCACCTGCCTCAGATCCTGCACATTCAAGTACAAAAGTGTAGCGTGAGTACATAAACAACATGTACCCAGTAAGTATCTAGTCTAACCTCGAATAAAATAGTGACGAGGGGTCGACTTTGACACTTACTAAGGGCCCTAATTAAACATGAAATATACAAGTAAGTAAACATATCCTTCTTTCAAGTAAGAAGCAAATCATTTCTCTCATATATTCCTTTCACCTTACAAGTCCGTGAAACATTATTAAATATAAAAAAGAAATTCGGTATCACAAAGCACGAGTTATGCCGAGGATGTGCGGCCCGATCCAAATATACATAATAATATACTGTGAATTGTTGAGGCTCGAACGACCCGAACCATATAATATATCAATAAATCCTGCCGAGGCGAATGATCTGCTCCCATGAGAGTAGTGGAAAGTATACCCCGCTCGTGGAATATATTTGCGAAGCGGTTGAACGTACATGTTCTCAATTTATTATAATATTCCTCAATATCTTTTGTAAATAGGAAATTCAACTTGTAACCTTTTAAAATATTGAAATCCCCATCCTTCACTTTTAAAAAACCAACAAGTAGAAAGTATAGTCAAGTAACGATACCAACAAATCATGGTGTATGCTTAAATCTTCCCGGACATAAGCATGAATAGTAGCTACGCATGGACTCTCGTCACGTCGTGTGTGCGTAGCCCCACAAATAGAAACACACTATGATTTAAGTTCACCTAAGGGGTTAATTACCTCTTACAAGGTTAGAAAAGAGACTTACCTCGTCTCAAGCCCACTTCCCGATTCAAGAACGTCCTAAAACCTCCAAATTTTGGTGCCAAACGACTCAAAACTAGTCAAACATTATATAAGTTAATCAATTTATGCTCAATAGTTCATATTCTCACTATTAAAGTGATTACCCAACCCTAAGTGCACGATTCCTAAAATTCACCCTCAGGCCCACATGCCTGGATTCCGAAATTTTTTGAAAAAAGTTATTACCCATAACGTTAGGAACGAGAATATATGATTTTTACTTAGATCCATAACAAATTTCGTGGTCAAATCTCATATTTTATCAAAAACCTAAGTTTACATCTAAACCCTTAATTTTCACTAATTTTTATATGTTAATCTAACCATAATCTATATATTTAACTCATGTTGTATAGAAATTACTTATCTCAAAGTGCTAGGTGAAAGCCCCATTCCAAAAGCTCCAAAAATCGCCCAAGAGATGAAGTGAAATGAAATAAATGGCCTAAGTCTCGCATTAAATGAACCGGGCACAAGCTTCTCATGTCGCATTTGCGACACTAGGTTCGCAAATGCGAGTGTCGCAAATGCGACAAAATCCTCGCAAATGCGAAGCATGTCTCCAGCTGCTAAGGTCGCAAATGCGACGGATGGGTCGCAAATGCGATCACTGTTGAGTTCGCAAATACGGCTGAGATGTCGAAAATGTAAAATGTCGCCATGCTGAGCTTCTTCGCAATTGCGAATCTCTTCTCGCAAATGAGAGATTTGCATTTGCGAACTATTTCTCACATTTGCAAGACCTGCAGCTGGTGCCAAGAAACACCAGAAATCTGGTGTGTTTTCATCCCTTCCGCACGTCCGAAAATCACCTGAGCCCTCGGAGCTCCACACCAACTACCCACACAAGTCTAATAACCTCATACAAACTCGCTCGAGTGATCAAAACACGAAAATAAATTCAAAAACTACGAATCGGACGCCAAAACGCACAAATTTACTCATGAAATTCAAAAACTTCCAAAAAGACTTCCGCTCGTCTGATTCCTATTGAGTCAACTCGGAATGAAACCAAATTTTGCATTCATGTCTTACATGACATTACGGAACTATTCTTGATCTCCGAATTCCATTTGGACTTAGATATCACCAAAACCCGTTCCAAACCAAATTTTAAAGAACTTCAAGAACCAACTTTCGATATTAGGTGCCGAAACACTCCCGGGGCATCCAAAACCCGAACCGAACATACGCCCAAGTCTGAAATTATCATACGAACCTATTGAAACCGTCAAATCCTGATTCCGAGGTGGTTTACTAAAAATGTTAATCGAAGTCAAACTTAGCCTTTTAAGGCCAACGTAAGGAACCAATTGTTCCGATTTCAACCTGAACCCTTCTAAGTCCCAAACTAACCATCCCCGCAAGTTATAAAACAGTAAAAGCACATACGGGGAGTCTTATTTAGGGGAACGAGGTTCTAGAAGGCAAAACGGCCGGTCGGGTCGTTACACAGACAAGGACTATTAATATGATGGATATTAATTAGATATAATTATACGGGTACAAGACATATAACAAGTGATGTGGAGTTTAAGGAGATCCCTAAAAGATCCAAATGAGTACGTGCAAGACCTAACTTTGGACAAAATATATCTAGATATAGATAAGAAGTTATGCCGTGACCAACCTATAAAATGAAAGATCTTAGATTATAGTTTCTAACGCTTCAAACCGTTTTTCATTTGGATATACATACAAGAAGTTATGATCAAATTACCAAAGGCTGGCAGTGAAGTACTGCCATAGCGTCCGGGTCCTCATCCAAGCTTGAAGGAGGAGTGAACTGGGCACGCGAATCGTTCGGTGCCACGTCCGAAAAATAGAAATTTAGGCCTATGAGTACAAAATCAGGGAGAGAGTATTTTGATCTTTGGACGGTTAGGGTTCTTGAGGTGAAGAGACGATTTTAAGCTAAAATCAAGTCTACCCAACTAAAGTAAGTTGTTAATGATATTTTGGGTTATTTTTTACTCAATATACATGAGTTCTAATATCATTCTTACATACGAATATGATCAAATCTTCATGAACACAAAAATCACCAAAGTTGTGATTTTCAAGATTGATCTAAAAGAGATAATTCTAATTCTTCAAACTCATTTATTATGAATAGTTAGAAGTATTTGAAGCATTTGTTACAAGTCTTAATGGTTGAAAGACTGGATTATAAAACTTTAGTTCATGGCAAGCATAGTACTTTTGAGAAAATAAGAGAGAAGATGAATAGTAATCTTGACGATGAATTTGATAAATACAATGAACCTATGGAATTATTTGTTAGCAAAAGTTGGAAGTGATCAACTAAGTAATCACCTTGATTATGGAAGACGACAATAGTAACTTGGAGACATTAAACAATTGATGTAATATCAAATAATGACTTTGAATGGGTATTAAGACATAAAAATGAAGTTGAATGGGCTAGCATATGAATCTATTAGCCAATTTGAGTTGTTGGAGGCTTGTAGCCAACTTATGAGACATAAATGGATATTAATCAATATTTTAGGTTATATTTTGATGTAACTAGGATATCTAATTGTAGATATCGACTTGTTGGTGATGTTTGAGCATTTTAATCAACATTGGAACGATGAAAGAGGATTGAAAGCTTGTGAATGTTAATAAAGCGAAAGCGAGGTAAGCTGATTAAAACTAATTGTTCTTGAGGGATTTTCTCTAAAAGCATATTTCGAGTTAATGCTTAAGTTGTTTACAAATGTGCTTTCATGCTTGTGGGGAAAAATAAGTACGGATGTCTCCATATACTAAAATATTATGTTTCATATGTAGTGTCATGTTGTTTTATAAAATTTCATGTTAAATCGTGTTGATAAAATGACACTTAAGGTAAATATTATAAGTTTTTTATTAAAACTTACGTATTGATAAGAGTATACATATTTGAGTGCTAAAGATAAGTTTTCATGGAAAATATTTCTTTTGAAAATTGATAAATAGAATAGCATTTGTGGTATCTTTTAAAGAATCATGTTAAATTGCCAAAGGCTTTAACATATAAAAGGTTGTTTATTCAATTTTTTTCAAATGGTTTAGATTTTCTATTAATGCTATGATTTGATTAAAAAAAATAGATCATTTGAGGCTACAATCTTATGAATCTATGTTTGAAGTATCAAATATTTTGGGAGTAACTTGTGTTCACCGAGATTGGCTTCAAGTATATTGTGTTCATCGTCATGAAACTACACGTGCTAGTTCAGGCGTAGATGGCCATTTTGTGGTATAGATGTAACAACTCAGCCGATCATTTTGGGAATTCACGTTCCGTTTGGAGGCTTAAGGTCTCGAGCAGCTTCGTATTATGTGTTATGACTTGTGTGTGTGGTCAAGTTCAATTTTTGGATGATTCGGGATCCATTTGGAAGAAGAATTCTTGTTTTACAAGCTTAAGCGGTAAGAGTTGACTGGAGTTTTGAATTTTGTGTAAACAACTCCGAAATAGCATTTTGATAGTTTCAGTAGCTTCATATGGTGATTTTGGACTTAGGCGTGTGTCCGGATTTGGATTTGGAGGTCCGCGGGTGCGCAAATCCTGTCCGCGAAGGCAGAAATACCTCGGCATAATCATATGAGTCGAGAGTTTGGCTATTTTCTTCATATTTTGGGTTGTAGACTTCGGATTTGGGCGATTTTTATGGGGTCCCTCACGAGTTTGATTTGGGTAAGTGTTCCTTAACCGAAAATGATTATATTTCATGATATCATACTTATTATATCATTAAATCACTGAATTGAAAGGAAGAACATGGGAAATTTTATAAAAAAACTTTCAAAATGTAAAACGAGGATTTGAAAATCGATGCGATATCATAATTAGATAATTTTGGTATGGTTAAACTCATATTGGAATGGGTGTTTAGGTTTTGTGAATTTTATCGGATTCTGAGGTGCGTGTCCGGGGGTTGACTTTTAAGTTTTTGTTAAAGATTTGATACTTTATTATCCAGAATTGTTTCATATGAGTTTTATTTATGATTTGGAGTTATTTTTGGTTAGATTTGACCCATTCAGAGGTTGTTTAATTCGAGAAGGTCATTTTAGAGTAACGGTCTAGCTTCTTTGAGGTAAGTATCTTGCCTAACTTTGTGTGGGGGAACTACACCTTATGATTTGAGTCATTTGTGCTAATTGTGTCATGTGAAGGTTGTGTATGCGAGGTGACGAGTACGTGCTTGGGTTTATTTGTGGAAATTTGACCATTTAGGGCTCTTAGGTTCTTATGTTCATTAGATATGAAGTTGTTTTGTCATGTTAAATCCTCGTTTGCTAAATTCACCTTTATGTGCCTTATTTGGAATTAATTTCTTCATGTTCCACCCTCATTGCCGATTAAACTCTTATGTGCCTTAACTGAAGTTGTTCCCTCTCTTATTGTCATGCTATCCTGTTTGTAATTGCTTAACCTTAATTGAAGTTATTATTATCTCTTCCGTAATTGCTTAACATTAATTGAAGTTACTAGTGTCTCTTCCGTAAATTGCTTCACCTTTATTGAAATTACTATTATCTTTTCTGTAATTACTTAGCCTTAATTGAAGTTTGTTACCCCTTTCATTGTTGACATATTCTTATTTGGGGTCATTGCTTCATGTTATCTCTCTTGTCGTCAAATTGTACTTTTGTGGAATCATTGTTACACATTATCTCTCCCTTGTTGAGCCATTCTTGTTTAGACCATAATTCCCTGTTGTGTCTTTCTTTGTGAGCTCGTTCTTCTGTTTCTTTGTGTTCTGAAGTTCTTGGGATGATTTACTCACGGTATTCTCGTGTTATTATTTTTGTTGATGTTGTTGTTGTACGTTGTGGTTGAGTCGTGGGCTCGTTATTGTGAAATTCTGTTATTGTTTGGTTTTTGTGACAAACAGCGATTTTGGGCACTTGAGGTGCGATTTGTGATACGCTGTGATGTTGATACATATGCGGTGGTATAACGTCTGGGTGTTGAAACACATGCAGTGAGATAAGGTGGGATTGATATGCGTGGCTAGTAGGGAACTACTTGAAGCCATGCGATGTGATAAGGTTGGATAAAACACGGGATGCTGTTTCGGAAAAAATGATTTTCAAAACTAATGTAAAGGATCCTGCAGTGATATAAGGAAAGATTGTGATTCATTGTGTGATTTGAGACTACGAGGCGGTACGTCGATAGTGGCTCTTGTTGACATTTCCCCATTCTTTTGTACTTGTCTTTGATTGTTGTTTCCTTAGCATACTATTAATTGTCTTTCTCCGTTCTACATTATTTGCTTAGATCTGTGTAGCTAATCTTGTTGTAATATTCGTTGTTTCAATTTCATTGTTGTCTTTATTAAACTATACATTTTGTGGTGATCGTTTCTTATGTTCTATTCATTGTAGAGTATAGGGGATTGCTCGAGGACTAGCAATGATTTAAGTGTGGGGTGTTGATAATAGGCTAAATTCACGTAGTTTAGTGTATATTTGTACTCCAACTTAATAATGCTTCACTGTCTTAGAAATGTGAAATGATGTTAAAATGGCTCTAATTGTTGATTTTATGTTTCGCAGGAGTAAAATGCGCTTATGAGGACCTAGTATGGTGTTTGGAGCAAAATTGAAGGAGAAAGGCCCTTGGAGTATTTAACGTGTGAAAAGAAGGAAGAAAATTGCTGGGAAAGATTACAAGTCCACTAGCGCGGTCTTAGCGCAACCGCGCTAGTCCAGCGATCCCCAGGCAGAATGTTTAGCCATTAGTGCGCCCAGTAGCGCGATGAGTAGCGCGGGCGCGCTAGTCCAGTTGAACGCGTTATTTTCCAGGGGTAGAATTGGAAGTTTGGGGCAATTCCACTTAACCTATATAAGGTTCAACTCGCCCAAAAGAGGGATTTTAATCAAGGTTTAGAGTCTTGTTCAAGAAAAGCAAAGGCAAGAGGCAAGAAGGGCAATTGGGCATCAAATCTCATCTCTCTTCCTTGTCGATCCCAACAGCATTTGAAGAATTTCCTGTCGATTTGCAAAACTCAGAGGCAGCCAAACGTCACTCAGGAAGCAATAAAACTGTTGTTGTTTCCATTCTCAGTGACAGGAGCAGCCCAAACTTGGCTAAACTCGCTCCCATTTAATTCCATTACCACATGGGAGGAGTTAGTTAAGAAGTTCATGAACAAATTCCATCCACCCAACAAGACAACTCAACAAATTGATGAAATCTTGAGCTTCAGACATAAGCCAACTGAAACATTGCAGGAAACATAGGAACGATTTAAAAGAATGTTGGTTATCTGTCTGCACCATGGTATTCCAGAGCAAATGTTGGGACAGTGTTTCTATGTGGGTCTGGCGGGTACTATAAAGGAAAATGTAGATGCTTCAACTGGTGGAGCATTCTTGAGCAAAACATGGAGAGAAAACCAGATCCTTCTTGATAAAATGGCGCAGAATTCAGGGGGAAAACCAAGAATGCACCTTCATTCAGTGCCCTTCGATCCATCCAACAATCTTGCTGAGAATATGGCCACCTTGATAACACAGATGAGCATACTAACCAAAAAGGCGGAGGAGTCAGGGCAAAAGCAGCAAGTACATATTGTGGATACAACCAATGGGGGCTTATGCACATATTACATTAGTCAGCCACTTGGTAATCAGTGGAATGCTGAATGTGATCAACATCACTACCCTGAAAATATGAACTAAGTGTCGAATTATGGGGGTCAGCGACAGGGTGGACAGAATTGGGGCCAACAAAACCAACCATACAGGCCAGTTCATCAACAGCACAACAGTGGAAACATGGGAGCCATGAGACCTCAGGGTAATGTGGCGCCTTATCAATGGCCACAGGGGTACAATAATCAGAATCAGCAACAGGCTTATCACCCCCCTCAGAAACAACATGGTGGGAGACAAGAAGATGGGTTTTCCAGACTTGAAGCAATGATGCAGCAGGTTGTTGGGTCGACTGCAAAAATAAGTGAGAGAGTAGATGCACATGAGTCTGTTATAAAAAATATTGAAGTGCAAATGGGCCAGATCTCGATGTCTTTGAATAATCGTCCTCTTGGGACATTTCCTGTTGACACTCAGGTAAATCCTAAAGATCAGGTTCCAAAGCAGCTAATGGCGGTGAGTCTACAAAATGGCAGGGACCTAGACTTGGAGTAGGAAAGAGCTCGGGAAAGCAGACAGGCTGAGACAGTGGTACCAGTGCCCATTGAATTTGATGATTCAACAAAACTGATCGAGGTGACAGTGCAGCCTACCCAGGAAGAACCTAGCACGCAAGTTGAGGCTGAGACAGCCCAAGAACCGGTGATAGAGGTAGTGTCTGATAAAGAAAATTCCTAAATCATTGGGAAGAAGAGACCTCCAGCTTCATTCCCACAGAGGCTGGCCAAGTACCAGAAAGATGAGCAGATAAAAGTTCTTGGATATATTGAAATACAGGTAAATATTCCTTTGATTGATGCTCTGAGGGAGATGCCTGGTTATGCCAAAATGATGAAGGACTTGATGTCCCAAAAATTCGACTTCCAAGACTTGGCCACAGTGACCCTTACTCAGACCTGCAGTGCCGTTGTGACCCGACCAATTGCAGAAAAGTTGTCTGACCCAGGGAGTTTCACCATTCCCTGCACCATTGGTAACTTTGCCTTTGCCAAGGCACTTTGTGATTTAGGGGCCAACATTAATCTTATGCCCCTGGCCATCTACAAGAGGTTGGGGATTGGTAGAGCTAGACCGGCCTCTATGTTGTTGCAGCTAGCAGACAGGACGTTAAAGAGACCGCCAAGCATTCTCGATGACGTATTGGTGCAGGTAGGGAAGTTTGTGTTCCCTGCAAATTTTGTGATACTGGACTGCAGAGTGGATGAGGAGATTCCCATAATTTTTGGAAGGCCATTCTTGGGCACTAGGCGAGCCCTCATTGATTGTGAAACTGGGGAGCTCAAGATGAGATTGAACAACGAGGAAATCACATTCAATGTGCAGAAATCCATGAGCGACCAAGTGAATTCGCCAACTGTTCTCTTATTGATGCAGTGAATGTGATACTGGAGGAAGATGATGAGTGCTTGACCATTGAGGACCCCCTTGCTTCATGTTTGATGAATTTGGATGCGGAAAATGGGGAGGAATTGGGAGAATGGGTGTTGGCTCTTGAGGGCAAAGGCATGTGGACAAGGTCATAGGAATTCGAGCCCCTACACTTAGAAATGAGAGAAACTCCGCCAGCCAAGCTGTCAGTTGAAGAACCACCCAAGCTGGAATTGAAGCCATTGCCTGCCCATCTCAGGTACGCGTTTCTAGGACCCCAACTCTACTTTACCTATTATTATCTCATCCAATTTGTTAGATGTTCACGCAAAATAGCTCTTACAGGTACTCACTGGGTGTAAGACTGCCATTGGGTGGACCATGGCAGACATAAAGGGGATCATCCCCACATACTGTATGCACAAAATCCTGCTGGAAGAGGGACACAAACCTTCCAGGGAACATCAAAGGCGGCTGAACCCAAAAATGAAGGAAGTGGTGAAGAAGGAAATCATAAAGTGGTTAGATGCGGGAATCATTTTCCCTATATCTAACAGCAACTGGGTTATCCCAGTACAATGTGTTCCTAAGAAGGGTGGCATGACGGTTGTAAAAAATGACAACAATGAGCTGATATCCAAAAGGACCGTCACTGGCTGGAGAATTTGCATGGACTACAGAAAGTTAAATCTTGCCACCCGTAAAGATCACTTCCCACTTCCCTTCATCGATCAAATGCTCGACAGACTGGCAGGGAGGTCTCAATTTTGTTTTCTGGACGGGTACAGCCAAAATTCCATTGCCTCGGAAGACAGAGAAAAGACCTCATTCACTTGTCCCTACGGGATCTTTGCCTTCAGAAGGATGCCCTTTGGCTTATGCAATGCACCAGCCACATTTCAAAGGTGCATGATGGCCATATTCACTGACATGGTCGAGGATATCATGGAGGTGTTCATGGATGATTTCTCAGTGGTGGGAAATTCATTCGATGAGTGCCTAGCAAATCTGACCCGAGTGCTGAAGCGGTGTATTGAGATGAACCTTGTGCTTAATTGGAAGAAGTGCCATTTCATGGTACAAGAAGGGATAGTCTTGGGGAACTTGGTGTCAATCAAAGGAATTGAGGTGGATCATGCCAAAGTAGATGTGATTGAAACCCCCTATGTAAATTACTCGAAAAAGATAACCCTTTTGTGTTTTCTAATGATTGTAGGGTGGCTTCTGAGGAGTTGAAAAAGAGGCTAGTCACGGGCCCGATCATTGTTGCTCCCGACTGGGAGCAACCATTCGAGCTCATTTGTGATGCCAGTGATTACGCACTGGGAGCAGTGTTAGGACAACGAAAGGAAAAGATAATGCACCCGATCTACTACGCGAATAGTACATTGAGTGGAGCTCAGCTGAACTACACGGTGAACGAAAAAGAGATGCTGGCAGTAGTGTTCGCCTTTGACAAGTTCAGATCATACTTGATTGGATCGAATGTGATTGTTTACACTGATCATGCTGCCCTCGGGTATTTGATTGAGAAGAAATAATCCAAGCCGCGCATAATTCGTTGGGTGCTGCTACTAAAAGAATTTGATCTAGAGATTCATGACCGCAAGGCACGGAGAACCAAGTCGCGGACCATCTGATGTGACTTGAAGGCGCAGAAAATGCAGTGGAAGCAGGGGATATTCTGGAAACCTTTCCAGACGAGCAGCTACTCGCCACGAGCATGGAGGAGGTGCCATGATATGCAAACATTGCAAATTACTTGGCAGGTGTTATTGAGCCCTAT
The DNA here is from genome assembly GCA_005239505.1 of Nicotiana paniculata. Lineage (NCBI taxonomy): Eukaryota > Viridiplantae > Streptophyta > Magnoliopsida > Solanales > Solanaceae > Nicotiana > Nicotiana paniculata. The sequence goes on along the minus strand of ML350431.1, from coordinate 9,685 downwards.
GAACTTTCATCTGTCCAAAAGAAAAAGTTTTATCGTGATTGCCGCAATTATTACTGGGATGAACCTCACCTGTTTAGAATTTGTATTGACAATATGATTCGGAGGTGCGTCCCTGAGATAGAATAATTTTCTGTTTTGCAGGCGTGTCACGCATCAACGCATGGAGGGCATTTTGGAGGAGTTCGAACAACAGCCAAAGTTCTAGAGTCCGGATTCTACTGGCCAACTGTGTTCAAATATGCCCACCAATGGGTGAAGGGCTATGAAGAGTGTCAACGGACGGGAACATATCCCGTCTCCACGAGATGCCCATGAACCCGATCGAAGAGCACGAGGTGTTTAATGTATGGGGGATTGACTTTATGGGTCCCTTCGTTAGCTCTTATGGCAATAAGTACATATTTGTTGTTGTAGATTATGTGTCCAAATGGGTGAAAGCTGCAGCACTCCTCACCAATGACTCAAGGGTGGTAGTGAGATTCTTGAAGAAAAACATATTCACCAGTTTTAGGATCCCAAGGGCCATCATCAGAGACGGAGGCACTCACTTCTGCAACCGTGCCTTTGAAAAACTGTTAGCTAAGTACGATGTGCGCCACAAGGTGGAAACCCCTCATCACCCTGAGACGAGTGGGCAAGTTGAGGTGTCAAATCGAGAAATCAAGAGTGTGATGACTAAAACGGTGAACGCCACAAGAACTGATTGTGCAAAAAAGCTTGATGACGCACTCTAGGTATACAGAACTGCATTCAAAACGCCAATTGGTATGTCGCCATACAAGTTGGTGTTCAGAAAGGCCTGTCACCTGCCGGTAGAACTGGAAGATCGAGCTTGGTGGGCACTGAAACAGTTAAATATAGACCTTGATACTGGGGGCACAAGTCGAACCACTGAACTGCATGAGTTGGATGAATTCAAATATCTAGCCTTTGAAAGCACGAGGCTGTATAAAGAGAGAATTAAAAGGTTACACGATAAGAACATTATGGACCGAAACTTCAAACCCGCAGATATAGTTCTGCTCTATAACTCAAGATTGAGACTTTTTCCGAGTAAACTCAAGTCTCGATGGTCTGGACCATTTCGTGTAGTCGAAGTGTTTCCCTCAGGTGCTGTAGAGATTGCTTCTGAAAAAGGTGCCCACATCTTCAGAGTTAATGGGAAGAGATTGAAACCATATGTGGGGATGGACGAGAACAAGGAAGTGTATGTGGTGATTCTTGATGAACCTCAAAGGTCGAGCGAGCCGTAAATGCGCTCATTCTGTGTCGTGCCGTGACGTTAAATCAGGCGCTTCATGGGAGGCAACCCATTGACTTGTTGTAATTTTCGTGCCACGACATTAACTAAGGCGCTGGTTGGGAGGCAACCCAATGTGTAGTGTTTATAGCGTAGGTGATGAATAGTTGAATTGTTGTAAGTACTAACATATGCAGGTGTGCGCGGGCGAAGGGTGGACTCAAGCCATCCCAAGAAAAAATTCAGAAAAACGAAGTGTGGTGAGGCCTGGACTAGCGCGACTGCGCTAATGGCCTAGTGCACTGCCTCAAGTTCTCGCCACTAGCGCGGGCGCGCTAGTGGCCGCGCATATGGCCTTTTGTTCTGCCTCATTTTACTACCACTAGCGCGGTCGCGCTATGAGCGCGGTCGCGCTATGAGCAAGCTAGTGACTACGCTAATGGCCTTTTGTTCTGCCTCGTTCAGTCCCCACTAGCGCGGTCGCGCTATAACCGCGCTAGTGACCGCACTAGTCCTGTCGCGACAGGTNACTCTTCTTCTTCTCAAACCCTTCTTCTTACTTCTCCTAAACAAAGAAAAAAAAAGGAACCCGTCTCCCCTCTCAAGCTCAAGCACTCACACACACCTCAGGTTCTTCTTCCACCAACACCCAGCCCTCCGCTACACTTCTCACTCCCTTCACACCACAGGTATGTGTCTTCTTTTCTAGTTTTTTCTTTTTATAGTTTTGCTTTTTTTCCTTTGTTAAAAGTTGTAGCTTTTTATTCTTATTAAGTAGAAATACTTGGTAGTGTATGATTCGTACTGGTGGATGATGGTATTTGGGGGTGTGGTATGTCTTGATTTAATTGGGATGATGTTTGGGAAATTGTGGTGGAAGTTGGGGCTTCAACTTGTTAAATGGGGTCTCCGGTGAATAATGCCCACCATGTGTTTCTGTAAACGCCTCACTGAAGGACAGTTATTGTGACCAATTGTAAGGTGAAGTCTGAGTAACCACATTGGGTCACCTTGTTGGTGCTGAATTCATGATGTGCTTTTTGTAGGTACAATGGCTCCCTGAAAGTTTCAAGCCATCGGCTCCTCCTCAGGCAAACAAGCAGGTTCTTCCTCCGGAAGGCCACGGAGGTCCGTTGACACTCGGCGCTTCAACAACAATAATTTTGTATCAGCTAAGGCCCAGAACAGGTTTGCTGCAAAGGAATCAAAGGCAGCATACCAGAACGTGGCATTGATGTACACTCCCTCCGGCAGAACTGTCCAAGGATGTATGATGAGTTGATGTGGAGGCGATTAGATGTGTTCTTTGAGGAGCCCGATGATGCTAATGCAATGATAGTGAGGGATTTTTATGCAAACTTCCCGGAGCATAAGAATAATGTGGTAACAGTGAGGAAGAAGCAGGTGGACGCCTCTGTGGACGCCATTCGAAGGATTTACAGGTTGCCAGGCCTCGTTGATATGTACGAGGACGGCTATGAGGCACATGGCCGGCAGTATACTCAGTGGGATATATTCCTTCCGTCCATTTGTGTCCTGGGCACAGAGATTCAGTGGTATAAGTACGGAAATAAATTTCACTCTTTAGCTCTCACTTTTGAGGCTAAATGTTGGCTCTACGTGATTAACAACCGCCTACTCCTATCCCACAACACCTCGGAGGTGAACATTCCTCGCGGGTATTTGATCTGGTGCTTCATGACGGGCCGCAAATTTGACGTGGACAGGCTTATGCATGAGGAGATGTTCGTCCGCTGTAAGGTTCAGAGGTATGGTTTATTCTTCCCATCTCTGCTCACCAGATTGTGCCTTGCAGCTGGAGTATCGGGAAACTTGGCGGTGGATGGAAAAGTGCCAACGTCATACTCATTCTGAGATGACAAGGTCACTGTTGGAAAGGAAGCGGTGGTAGTTGTTGATGAGGAGAAATAGAATGAGTTGATGAGGAAGCTGAGGAGGAGGCACAACAAAATGTGGAGGAGGAGCAAGAACATATGGAGGAGGAGCAGCCCACTCAGGCGCATGATGCTGATGTGGATGGCCCGTCGGAGTTATAGGCTAGACCACCTGGAGCAGGACATGGTGGAAATGCGCACTTAGGTCACGGACCTGGGTGCGCGAGTTGATGTTGTAGCTACCCAACAGAAGAAATCTGAAAAGAAAATCATGGGCTAGCTCCGAGCCCTGGGTCGCGCTTGTCATCTGGACCCAGGGATAGTCTCCGACCAGAACTGAGCTTTCAAGGAAGTCCCCTTACCTCTCTGTTTATTTTATTGCCATGGGGACATGTCCTCATATTAAGTGTGGGCTGGGGTAAGGACTCCCTTATACATGTATATATGTAGATAAAAAATGGGTAGTTATTTTCTTTATTTTTCTTGTGAGTTAGCATAATTGTTAGTTGTTTCCATTATTTTCTTTTGAGTTATTTTTGCTTCTGTGTTTGTGATTGTAAATAGTAGTGTAATTAATTAAGTCTTCTTGGCCCGAAGACGGATCCCTTTCGATGGGGTTCTTGAGGATCTAAGTCGACCACCAAAAAAACAGAAAATAGGGTGGACTCTTCCTGATGAAGGAGTTCTTAGGCAGTTTTCTTGAGGGAAGCTAGTCCAAAGAAAACACCAAAAAGATTTTTTATTTTCTTTTTAGGTAGTGTAGCAACTCCCCCTTGGTTTTTCTTTTGACCGCGGTTCTTTTCCAAGGATTTAGCTTGAACCGGGTATATTTTTTTATTTTTAGTTGTTAGGTGTTTTAGGCAAGGAGCTGAAATAAGAGAAGCATCCCATTAGTGTTGTTACACCCGAACACAAAGGACCCTAGAGTGTGACGCTTAGGCTCATTTGTTGACTCTTGTGGAATGCCTTAAATTTGTATGTTGTAACTGACTTGAATGCTCAGTGAGAGTGTCTTGATAAGCTAATCTGGAGTGAGTCATGTGCCATATGTGTGTGAGGTTTCGCATTGTATTCTATGTCCACATTCGATGCCTAGAACTTGCCCTGTGTGTTTGCAAAGCGAAATAGTAGTTCGTTCAATCTTAGAAGTGATATAGGCATTTCTTTGTTAAGCCAGATATAAAAGTGTATCCACCTTATTGTAATTTACTATAGTTAACCCCTTTGAGCTTATAAGCATGTTTCTTTGGAAACCACATTACAAACCTTACCCAATTGTTTCAATGGCCTGTCTATTTGAACCCTGTACCTCCCATGAGCACTTGAATTGTTAGAGATTATGTAAAAGTCAAAGTGTGGGGTGGTGGTTTGGTTTTTGAGTGAAATCAAAGAAATAGAAGGAAAGGTGCAAAAGTGTGAAAAAAAATGAAAGAATAAGCGCCACTTGAAAAAAAAAAAGGACAATGAATAAATGCAATCCTTAATAAGTGGTGATTCGATAAATTTCACCTAATGGAGTTTGGGTAAATATAAAGAGAAGTGTGGTGGAAATTCTGGTTGGGCATAAGAATGGTCTGAAGGCTAAAGTAATTGTATTAAAAGTGCTTAGGGAGGTTGGTCACTATATCTAAATATATCCTACCCGTCCCTTAGCCTACATTACAACCAAATGAAGACCTAATTGATCTTAGACTGAATGGGCTCGATTAGTAGAGTATTACATTACGGGCAAGCCTGTGGTGTATCTTTGTGGCATATGAATGTCTTTCCGAGAGTGAGTGAATTCTTTCTATTTGAGTTCCTACATGTTCTTAATATTATTCTTGTGGAACTAATCTCGTGTGTGTGATGTGAGGGCACTTGATTCATGATGGAAACGTAAGTCTTGACCTCTGTGTAGAGTACTTTGAGGAAGTAGAAATATTTCATGGAATGTAATAGTCGACCCTTGTGGCATGGATGTTACATTGCTAGGTATAACTCCTGTAATATGTTCGTGGTGTGACACATTAGGGAAATGCTTGATGAAAGGACCTTTGTAGAGTATAGTGGATTGCTCGAGGACTAGCAATGATTTAAGTGTGGGGTGTTGATAATAGGCTAAATTCACGTAGTTTAGTGTATATTTGTACTCCAACTTAATGATGCTTCACTATCTTAGGAATGTGAAATGATGTTAAAATGGCTCTAATTGTTGATTTTATGTTTCGCGGGAGCAAAATGCGCATATGAGGACCTAGGATGGTGTTTGGATCCAAATTGAAGGAGAAAGGCCCTTGGAGTATTTAACGTGTGAAAAGAAAGAAGAAAATTGCTGGGACAGATTACAAGTCCACTAGCGCGGTCTTAGTGCGCCCATTAGCGCAATCGCGCTAGTCCAGCGATCCCCAGGCAGAATATTTAGCCATTAGCGCGCCCAGTAGCGCGATGACTAGCGCGGGTGCGCTAGTCCAGTCGAACGCATTATTTTCCAGGGGTAGAATTGGAAGTTTGGGGCAATTTCACTTAACCTATATAAGGTTCAACTCGCCCAAAAGAGGGATTTTAATCAAGGTTTAGAGTCTTGTTCAAGAAAAGCAAAGGAAAGAGGCAAGGAGGGCAATTGGGCATCAAATCTCATCTCTCTTCCTTGTATTTTTGTCATTGTTGATGAATTCTTCTATTGTTATTTTCAGTACAATTATGAGTAGCTAATCTATTTAGTCTAAGGTTTTGGTGGAACCCGTTGAGCATGAACATCTTGTTATATTAATATAGTTTGCTTGGTTTCAATCTCTATTTGTTCAACTAAGTTCTTATTGTAGTTGATTGAAGGCCCCTCAATTAGCTGTGCCTATTTAGTATGTATCTGCGCGGGAGAGAGTGCATATTTAGGTAGTTGTTGAACAACACCACTCCCAAAGTATAGGAGGGATCCATAAACCTTATGGGTGTCTAATTTAGAGCTTTTCATGATTGGGTATTTATTATTTAGCTTAGTTCATGCTTTAATTTATGGAATTAATGGTTGCAATATTAGTTCATGCCTATTTGATTTATTCTCTACTTGAGAAAGAGAGACTTAGTCTAGGAAAATTTGGCTAACAAGGAACTGGGTCAATCGAGAGATTGATTAACCCAATTAAAGGGTTCAACCTAGAGATAGTAATAACCCGACTTGAGCTTTTATCAATGTTTTGTGTGATACCCGTTTGGTCTTGAGAAAGACAATTTGGGCAAAACCATTCTCTGACCAAGAGGTATTGAGTGGGTAATTTAGAGTTGATAGCTATAATACACCTCAATCAACAAAAAAACATTAAGGTCTTTATCTCAATAGGCAAACACCTAGGTAATGGTCACAACCCTAGGTTTTTTATCAATTTGAAGAAACCTCAAAAACAATCCTCTCTAGTCTTCTCTCTTTTTTTTGCAACTTTTAGAGTAAAATTAGAAATAGAAAACAAACCTTTGTGTGGAAGTGCAAATTTAGATAATTCAATCACTCATATTAAAATATATACTCCTAACTCCCATCTTAGCTCTCTGTGGATTCGACCCTGGCTCTTAGTTAGGTTTCTATAATTGCAAACGACTGTTTCCTAACTCTTTAGAGGTGTGCATTTGGACGCGATCAACTTTTGGCACCGTTTCCGAGGAGTTAAAAACGGTGTTAGCTATAAATCTTGGTGTGTTTTTGGAATATCTTCTTTTCCTTTCGTGTTGCTAAATTGTTTGAGAAATCGTAGGTACAACCATGGCAAACAATGAGCTCGAAAATATTGCTTTGGGGGATTTGGTTGTTGAGGATGACCAAGTGGATGAGGTTCCTCTTGAATCTCAAGCCAATAGAAGAGGCCGAGTGCCTCATGACAATGTGTCTATTCCAACCCCACCTCCACCATGAGCGGCTCCACATTGGGTGTTACCCAATGAAGGATATGCAAGTGCAATAGTCCCTCCTCGTATTAGGGAGGGAAAATTTCAAAAACCAATGTGATGCTCACTTTTCTAGAGCAACGAGGGTTCTTCACCGGTGCTCCAAGTCAAAATGCATACAAACATTAGAAGGGGTTTGTGGACACGTGTTGGGGGAGAAAACAAACAAATGTCTCCGAGGATGCTTTAAGGCTAAGGCTTTTTTCGTTCTCTCTACGGGAGAAAGCTTTAGATTGGTTGGAATGTTTTCCGAACCATTCCATTCACACTTGGGATGAATTGGCGGAAAAGTCTATTTCTAAGTACTTCTCTCCGGGGCACATGGCTACACTTCGGGATGAAATTATGTTCAAGAAAGAGCCAAATAAACCACTACACGAGATATGGGAACGATATAGAACGATGGTTAAGGAATGTCCCAACAACGATATGACAAAGAATATGATTCAACAAACTTTCTATCGTGATATCAACACAACCAACCAATGTTTAGTGAATCAACTTGCCAGAGGGAACTTCATGACTATGCCTTATGCAGAGGCATGTGATATTTTAGATGAAATGGCAAGAACATCATCGGTATGGAAATCCCGGGCCAATGTTCCAAAAGGTGATCCCAACGTGATCCACCTCCACAAAGAGTTGCATGACCATGGGCAATCCATAGACGAATTGACCGCCACCATGAATCAATTAGAAAAGGCTCAACTTCAACAAGTGCAAAATTCTAGGCAAGTCAATGCCATGGAGGGAGTATGCATGATGATTAACAAAAGAAGAACCAAGGTTCCACAAGTACAACATCGAGTGGAAAATTTTGTGCAAGAGGATAGTGGTCATGATCAAGATGATTCTTACAATGACCAAGAAGAGTAGGTGCAATATGTGAACTACTTTAAAGGGAAATGAAACAACTTCCAATGCCCAAGACAACAACAATGGCGACCTCAAAACAATCAAGGCAATTGGAATTCTCGCAACCAAGGAAATTGAAGTGGTGGAAACAATCAAAGGAACTGGAATAACAACAACAATCAAGGAAATTGGAATAGTGGAAAAAATCAAGGGAATTGGTATAACAACAATAACCAAGAAAATTTGGGGGGGGGGGGGTAACAATCAAGGCGGATGAAGCAATAATCAAGGCAATCGGGGATCGGGTTTTCAAAGTCCCTCGACGTATCAACAATTGAGCAACCCACCTCCATATCTTTCCCATGGTCCTAGTTCTTCCAACAATGAAGTGGAGCATATTGAGAACATTTTCAAGCAAATGATCGAAAAGAATGCCGATTCGGATGCCCAACTTGCCTCACACAACACATCAATCTGCAACTTAGAAGTTCAAATGGGGAAAATCTCTCAAGCTCTAAATTCGCGTCCTAAAGGGGCACTACCAAGTGACATGGTGGTAAACCCAAAGGGTGGGAAAAACAGGGGGCATGCCATGGACGTTACTACAATAAGTGGAAGAGGTGAGAATGCACCCACCTCAATTCAAAGGCAACTTGTGGATGATGAGCAAGTGGTACAAGAAGAAGAGGTCCCGAACAATGTGATGCAATCGAATGATGAAGTTTGGATTGATATTGATGATAGTATGAAAGAGATTCAAGAGGAGTGAACCCATCTAGGGATCACATTATTGATATATCGAAGCCGGTAGTGCCAAAGGCTCAAGCAACATTGCCTAAGTCTCCACCTCCATACCCTCAAAGGCTTGCCAAGAAAAATGGCGAGATCCAATTCATAAAGTTCATTTCAATGATGAAGAGTCTCTCAATCAATATGCCATTAGTGGAAGCTTTGGAACAAATGCCCGGTTATGCGAAGTTTATGAAGGATCTAGTAACAAAGAAGCAGTCAATGAATTTTGAAACTATTAAAGTCACTCATCAAGTGAGTACAATTGTACATTCAATGGATCCTAAGTTGGAATATCCCGGTGCTTTCTCAATTCCTTGTACAATTGGAAGTGCTGAATTTACTAAAGCTCTTTATGATCTTGGGGTAAGTATCAATTTTATGCCTTACTCGGTTTTCAAGACCTTAGGAATTGGGCAACCAAGAAGAACCTCTATGAGATTTCAAATGGCAGATTGCACCATGAAGAGACCGTTAGGAGTGATTGAAGATGTCTTGGTTCGTCTTGATAAATTCATTCTTCCGACGGATTTTGTCATTCTTGATTGTGAAGTGGATTATGAGGTGCTGATTATTCTTGGAAGACCTTTCCTTGCTACGGGGAAGGCTCTTTGTGATGTGGAAGCCAGAGAACTCACTTTCCGGGTGGGTGATGAAAAAGTGGTATTCCATGTGTGCAAGTCCATGCAACAACCAAATGGAAACGAGGTGTGTTCTTTTGTGGACTTGGTGATTGATCATGCTCAACTATGTCTAATAAAAGACTAAGCAGGCATTGTAAATATAATCTGGGGTATTACGCCCAGAGTCGATCCCACAAGGAATTTACGTATCAATTAATTCGTCAGAATACGCAACTTTTACTCAATCAATTCTCTCAAGACTTTTTAATCTAACTTGGTGATGTTTTACTAATTCTACTGAAAATAATAATAAACTAGCTATTACTAACAATGTGTTGTAAATAATGATAATAAAGGTCTAAGGT
>ML350429.1:0-62800 GCA_005239505.1 Nicotiana paniculata | reverse complement strand
AACTTGTTTAGGATTTTGGTTGATTAATGAGAGTTAACTAAGTTGTTAAAATTAGTCAGTTTTATTGTATTAAACATGTTTAAGTTTTACTTGAGCCTAGGGGGAATTAGTTTGTTTCAGTTAATTGAATAAGACAATCTAAACTAAGAGTCGCCATTTAACCCATGATTAACTGGAGGTTAACATCTAATTGAGACTAATAACAGAGGCAGCAAAAATCAAAGCTAAAACAAACGACGACCTCAAACAAAATATGAACAAAACAACAAAACATGAACAAAACAACTAATAGGGGCTGTTTTACTAATAAAACATTTTAACCTATGAATTCAGGGATTTAATCGATCAGTTGTTCATGCTCATTTATTGACAGAATTCACCAATCATAAAAATGTTTGGAAATTAGCAGAGAAAGGAAACTAAACAAAACCTAATGATAATCTTGGTCATACAAATTACTAAATTTAAACAGTTAAACCATACAAAATAGTGACAAAAATCTAAGCTAAATGCATTTGGAAAAAACGGAAAACAATAATAGGTAAAAATAAAGGGGAACAGTAAGCATCTAGGGCCTATTTATNGGAGTTAAGCCGGACTACGGAGACTTCCAAAAGTGACCCTTACTCACATGAATCGACGGCTCTTGTCAAGAGCCATCGACTCATATGAGTTTGAGTCACAGAGCCGCTTGGATTCGCCATTAGCACACATTAGGGTTCTGATAGCTTCTTAGATCTGGAATCGACGGGATTCGAGTGGGTTTTTAGGGAAGCTGATGGTGGGATGGGGTTAAGGGGGAGGAGAGGACCATAGGGTGAAAGTTTGGGGGTGATTGGAGGAGGTCCGGTGGCCGGACGGCGGTGGGATTCTGGGGCGGCTAGGGTTTTTAGAGAGAGGAGAGAGAGAGACGGATGGAGAGGGGGTTAGGATTTGGTGAAATGAAGGGGGTGGGGTTTGGTTAGGACACTTATATAGTTTAGAGGTGTGGGGTTCGGAACCGTTGGATCGAAATGATCCAATGACTGGGGTTTGATGGGGCGAAACGGTGTCGTTTGGTTTTTACGGGGGGCAGGCCGGGTTAAGGGGTTTGGGCTGGAGTGTATTGTGTACAGAGAAGGGATTTGGGCCTAGGTAGCTTTGGCCCAGGTCCGATTTTAAACCCCTTTAATTAACTATAATCAATTAGATTAGTTAAATTCAAATCTAATTTAATCCAAGGAATGTAGTAATTAACGTAAACCTTATTTATTTACAGATTAATCAAGAATGACACGACCAATTCTATATTCCTAATTCAACCCGTGTTTTATCGAATAAAAGATGATTAATTTTCGTAGTAATTAGTTATTAAAACTACATTACGTTAAATACTCATCATTTGTCTACCATTTAATTAATTATAACCAATAACTTCACAATGCAAAATTTCAATGATTTTGAAAGATGAATTATGGATATGCAAGCAATGCAGATAATTCACAATTAATTACTGAAAAAAATCAATCAATATTCATAAAATCAATTGATTTATTGGGACTTTTATAGGATGATACGGCGAGTAAAAATCACATGCTCACATATGGCATTTGATAACTTGACATGTATATTGGCATATAGGCACAAAGATGTACTTTCCTCATGCCACTTGGTAAACGAAAAGTCTTATCTGATGTTGTAAATCGGAAAACACATATCCTTTGATAAATACTTATTTAATTGATTTTAGTGGTATGATTTGGTCTTGACTGTTATAGTTGAAAAGCATGTCTACTTTCCCATAGTTGTGAACGAGCTGTGCGTGATAATTTCTTTGAGCTATTTGTTGTTAATGTCATCATTATATCTTGTGTCGTTATTGTTATTGGCCATTGGTATTGGACTTTGACCTTCTTCCGAGCTATTCAATGTTTTCAACCCCAGGTTAGATTTGTTACTTATTGAGTGCATGGGGTCAGTTGTACTCACACTATACTATTGCACCTTTCATGGAGATATTGGAGTTGATATTGATGTGTATGGAAGGAGCAGGCATTGAAGATGTACCTATGATCCGATTATAGCTACCACTTGTCCTTCGTAGCTTTAGATTTGTAAATTTGTTTATGTATATCTCGAATAGATGATGAATTTATTTCGTACCAGCTTTGTAAATTTTAAGTCTTAGAAGCTCATGATGTGTATTGCTAATCCTCAGGAGTGTGTATAGAAATTTAGTTATTTTATTCATTTACTCTTATTATTCTCATTTGAGTTATGTTGACTATTAGTTGGCATACCTAGCGGGTTGAGTTAGGTGTCATCACGACTAGATGGATTTTGGTTCGTGACACATTGGTATTAGAGCTCTAGGTTCATAGGTTTTATGAGTTATGAGCAAGCGTCTACTAGAGTCTAGCGGATCGGTATGATGACGTCCATACTATAACGACCCGACCAGTGATTTTTCTTTCTACATCCTTGTTCCCCTAATTAAGACTCCCAGTATGTACTTTTACTATTTTATGGCTTGCAGGGGTGGTCTGTTTGGTTTGGAAGGGTTCCAGTTGAAATCAGAACACTTAGTTCCTTAATAGTGGCCTAGGAGGGCCAAGTTCGACTTGAGTTAACATTTTAAGTAAGTGACCTCAGAACCGAGATTTGATGGTTCCAATAGGTTTGTATGATAATTTTGGACTTGGGCGTGTCTTCAGATCAGGTTTCGAGTGATCCAGGAGCGCTTCGGCACTTAATGTCAAAAGTTGGTTCATTGATGGTTTTTTAGTTCTTTAAGTTTGGTTTAGAGTATACTTTGGTGTTATCGAGGTTTGTTTGGGATTCCAAGCATGGGAATAGTTCGTACGGTGCTTTATGACTTGTATGCAACATTTGGTATCATTCTGAGAAGTCTAAGTGTGATACGGCGCGTTCAGAGTTAGTTGAGAAGCTTGAAGTTCATAAGTTGAATCAATTTGGTTTTAGGGTGCAATTCTTAGTTTTGATGTTCTTTTATGTATTCTCAGGGTTCGAGGAAGTCCTTATTATGGTGATGTACTTGTTGGTGCATTTGAACGGAGTCCCGGAGAGCTCAAGCGCATTTCCGACCGCCTGGAGCTAAGTCCTAAACTTTTGGTGTGTCAGTTCTGGTTTTCTTCTTTGTGAACGCGGAAGGAAACTTGCATTCGTGATGAAGGATTTCGAGACTGTGTGCTTTTTCTTTTCATGTTCGTGCTGAGAATATCACGTTCGCGAAGATTCAGGGCTTATGGCCTTTGCATTCACGTATCTAGGTCATTTCCCTTCGCGTTCGCGAAGGGCGGGTCACGTTTGTGTTACTTGGGCTGGTCTAGCCTTCCCCATCACAAGAACCCTGTCGCGTTCGCGAAGAAGGGTTAGGCCTGGGTTGGCTTCTCCTTCGCGATCGTGAGGCCCTTTTCACGATTGCAAAGAAGGGCCAACTAGGCAGTGACTTTATTAAAGTCGGGAATTTGGCCATTTTGTTCATTTCTCTCATTTGTTTGACGATTTTAGCGATTCTTGGAGAGAGGTTTTCACCTAGATATTGAAGGTAAGTGATTTTTGTACAATGTAAGTTAAATACATAGATTATGGGTAGATTTTAACATGTAAAATAGGAAAATTTTAGGAGTTTGTTAAAAAAACCTACGTCTTTGATAAAAATGAGATTTAGACCATGAAAATCATTATTTAATTGGGTAAAATTGTATATTTTTGTACGTGAGATCGTGGGTAATAATTATTTAAAAAAATTTCCGGAATCTGGGCACGTAGGACCAGGGTGAATTTTAGGAACCTTCCAAATTGGGGTGGGTAATCACTCTAATAATTAAATTATGAACTTTTGAGTGGTTACTGATTTGTTTGTACAACCTTTGTCTAGTTTCGAGTTGTTCGGCACTGACTTGAGGCTTTTAGAGTGATTTGTGGACCGGAAAGTGGACTTGGGAATGAGGTAAGTCTCTTGTCTAACCTTGTAAAAGAGAATTAACCCCATAGGTATTTAAATTATTATTTGCTACTAACTGTGGGTGCTACGTAAGCACGAAATGACGAGAGTCCGTGCGTAGCTAAAATTCATGTCATGTCTGGGTAGACATAGACCCTTATTATGCTATCACTTGCACTATTTGAACTCAACTTGCTAGTTTAGTTACTTGTATTAATGAGTAAAATTTGATTAAAGATTGTGGTAATTCGAGCTTCATTACTTAGAGATTTGGCGGAAATGTTTAATTATTGATGGTAATTTATATTCTTTTATGGGCTTACCTTGGAGTTGTAAATACATAATTTATAATCCGAATACTTTCACTATTCTTGTGGATCGGACAGAATGGCTCAATGATATTTATATATATTATGGGATACATCAAAGGATCAGGCTGTACAACCTTGGTAGCGTATGTACATGATTATTATGGATTGGGCCGTACGACCTTGGCATAACTCGTGCTTGTTGTCACTAGGAGTCCGGTTATACTTGATATATCTTTCATGACTTGAGAACTTATAAATTCATATTGGCTCCTTACCTTTTGAGATTAGCATGTGATATTTGGAGACTTTTGATTGTTATTTTGTTAAAGGATCATTTACTTATTGCCTCTTATTGCGTTATTGATGTTGTATTTCATGCCTATTTAATAATCTGGTACATTATGTATATTGCCCATTAGAAATGTTGATGTTGACCTCTCGTCACTACTTTTTGGTTAGACTAGATACTTATTGGGTACACATCACGCTATACTTCTGCACATGTTGTGCATGTTCAGAGGCAGGTACATCTGCAGTTCGTCCAGGCGTGCATCCGCATTATTTGGAGGCCTAGTGGTGAGATGCTTCTCATGCTCAGTGTTGCAGCACCCGGAGACTTCTCTTGTTATGTTTATCATTTCTGTCTATTCTTTTTCAGACAGTAGTTCTTAGGGAGTTTTATATATTTTACTAGATTCACGTGTGCTTGTGAGACCGGATTTTTGGAATTCTAGTAAACGCTCATGTGTTTTGATCATTTAATTCACTATATTGCTTTCACGCTTAGTTTATGCTTTACATTACTATGTTCACTTACTTTTTGTTTCCTTGTTAAATAAAAATCAAAGACTTTAAAACTATTAAAATAAGCAATTAAATGGGTATTTCACCGTTGTCTTGCCTAGCGGCGATGTTGGGTGCCATCATGGCCTATAGACAGGTTGTTATCAGAGGACTAGGTTCATATAGGTCTCACAAGTTATGAGCGGACCTAATAGAGTCTTGCGGATCGGTGCGGAACCATCCGTACTTATCTTTGAGAGGCTATAGGTTGTTAGGAAACTTATCTTTCTTCATCTCCTATCGTGCAAATGATGTTGTTCTAAGTATCTTTCTGTTATTCTCTCACAGATGGTGAGAATGCGCGCGGTAGATGTACCTAGTGGTAGATGAGCTACTCCCCTTTTTCTAGAGGCCGAGGATGGGCTCCAGCTCCTGCTAGAGGACAAGATCCTTGAGTTGCTCCAGTTGTACCACTAGTGGATCCAGTGGAGGATCCTATCATTGAGGATCAGGGTGAGGTGCATACAGCTGAGCCGGCCCTGACATCGGGCTTTTATGAGGTCATGGGTCGTAAGCTATGGTTCATGGACTCTATGACTAAGGCTGGTTTATTTCCAACAGACCCAACCACATCTCAAGAGGGATGGGGATCACAGACCCCTACCACTCAAGCTCCCGGGCTGTCGTATATTAGACCCTAGGTGCACAGCCTGTGGGCGGAGCCCAGCTAGTTGCAGTGGCTCTACCAGAGCCAGGACTAGATATGATCGTCGAGTTGCATAAGTTGTTGGATAGATGGACAAGACGGTGTCCTCTTTCCTTTGGTGGTAAGCGACATGAGGATCCCTGGGATTTTATTGACCTTTGCAGAGACAGGCTACACAACATGAGAGTATTGGAGTCCAATGGTGTGGACTTTACCGCCTATCAGTTGGAGGGCAGGGCCCGTAGATGATGGTAGTCCTATCTTCTTCGCAGACCAGCGGGTTCGCCTCCCTTGTCTTGGGATCAGTTCACACGTCTCTTCGTGGAGAGATATATTCCACCCTCTTATAGGGAAGATATACGTGGTCAATTCGAGCGTCTCCAGTAGGGTCAGATGTCTGTGAACGATTATGAGGCGAGGTTCTTTGAGTTGTCCCGCCATACACTTATGATACTCCCCATCGATGCATAGAGAGGCGGAGGTTTATTATGGTCTTGCATTAGGTTGTTCAGGTTACAATTCTTGAGAGGTAGATATGGGGACTCTTTACGACCAAGTTATGGAGATAGATCTATGGATTGAGGGTATCCACGTTGTTAGTGTTTAAAAATATTTGGGAGTTGAGTTCGACTCTAGGTTGGGCTGCCCTCCTCAGCACAAGCATTGACTTAGGCGTTGAGTTCCTTGGGAACTTTGAAGTGTCGGCGGATCCAAAGGGAGCATCGAACTTAAGTGGAGCTTCCTCCTTAGCCCTTAATTTATTGACGCATTTAGTTGTTTGGGGGTTTAATGTTTAATGACAACAAAAGATTTTCAATTTGAATTATTTCCTAAGTAGAACCACCACATTAGTATAATTTCCCATAGTATTGATTATTTTCTTGTTCCAATTGTTAGTTTATGTAAATGTCATATATATGTTTTGAATATGTTGAGAATGTGGGATATACTTCTAATGAACTTATTTTATTTTTTTAGCATGTATACATTTGGGTCTGCTGAGTCCCTAAGGAACTCAGGCCCAAGCTAGCCTCGCTGCATTTCCTGAAGAGCCAGTCAACTCTAGTCGCGCCTCTCAATTGTTGGGCCTACCTTATTGAGGCCCAATCATTAGAGCCCAGTTCTCTCTCCCTTACTTCTTTTGTTAGTGCTCATTATTTCCATAGCTTAGATTACTGATTTTATTACCTTTCGCTCACTGCCTTTGTTGTCTTATTGTATTTCATTATCATGTATTCAACACTCATATATTAGATTATGTGCTTTATCTTCCTATCTTATGCAACATGAAACATAGGCAAACCTTAACTAATATAGGACTTAAAGTGAATTAGCTAGTAATTGATCTTCGCCCCTGCTAATTATAACTTGTTCATATTTTACGCTCACCTTTCTTAAAGATTTTGAAGCTCAGACCTTTAATCAAAAACAACAGCCCGTTTTCAAAAGGAAATCAGAAAAGAATCACTAGGTTATACTAACATGGAGAGAAACTAGATTTTCTCATAAAAGAAATAAGGTATTGTCATCTCAAATGAGTTTTTAAAGATCGCTCCATTTAGATTATCAAACTAAGGTACATTTTGAATCACTTTCCTACAAACATCTTTTATAACTACACTAGCATCTATTATTCAAAGTACTTACTGTCATAACCTAATAGTGACAAGCCTTAAAATATGGACTATTTCCAGAACTCTCTTAACCTTCAATAACTATTTTAGTCTAAGTCCTATGGAGCTACCTCAGGTAGATTTTAAGGGGCGCCTAACACCTTCCCCTTAGAAGAACAAAAACCTTAAACATAATCTCACTAGTTTGCAGACCTATAAATAATACAACTTAGTAATTAAATAGATACCCTAGTGTACCTTTTAAATATTAAGTGGAGACTCTCTTTCATGAATAACAGAGAAACCACAAGTTGGATCATGTCTTGACTAGTGCAAAATAGGGTGCAACAGTAACTATCACAAATACTTCAAAAGACTAGTGCTTCAACCAAGTTTAGGTAAGATACTTACCTCAAGCAAGTCAAATCACTCCTCTAACAATCCTTTCCCGCACGTATCAACCTCTGGACGACCCAAATCTAGCAAAATTAACTTAGTATAATCAATAAAAGTCATAGGAATCGAATTCAAATAAAAAAGCTCAGATCTTTAATCAAAATCAAAAAGTTAACCCAGAAAGTCAATCCCCAGACTGCACCTCCGAACTCGACAAAGTTTACAAATTTCGAACATCCATTCAGTTACGAGTCCAACCATACTAATTTCTTTCATCCAATTTCGACTTAAAATCGACCTTCAAATCCTCAATTTACTCTTTAGGAATGTTTTTACTAAAATCCCTGATTTTTTCAATTCAAATCACCATTTAAACTATAAAAATAAATGTGGAATCATGAATAAAGGACAAATTCGAGTAAAACACACTTACCCCGGTCTAAATCATTAAAATCCCCTCTAGAATCTCCCAAACCAAGATCTACAACTCAAAATATGTTAAAATGCACCAAGCCCTCGAAAAAGAGTACCATATAGTCTACTCTAGGTATTATACATCACCATCGCGAAGAACAAAGTCAACTCTCGGTCAAACTTCTCAATCTTCCAAACCCTCAACTTTCCAACTTTCGTCAAAAAGCCTCAAAGCAACCTATGGACCTCCAAATCAATATCAGGACATACTCCTAAGTCCAAAATCACCATACAAAGATATTGGAACCACCAAAACTCCATTCGGAGTCTTTTACACAAAAGTCAAACTCCACTCTTACAACATAAGCCTTCAACCTTGGGACTAAGTGTCCCAATTCACTCCACAACATTCCTGAAACCAAACCAACCATCTCGGAAAGTCATAAAACCACAAATGAGCATAGGAGAGGCAATAAATAGGGTAACAGGGCTGCAATACACAAAACAACAGGTCAGATTGTTACATTCTCCCCCTCTTAAACAAACGTTCATCCTTGAACGAGTCCAGAATCATACCTGGAGTCTCAACAAGGTGTTGATATCTACTCTGCATCTCTCGCTCGGTCTCCCAAGTAGCCTCCTCGACCGACTAACCTCTCCAATGAACTTTCACTATTGCTATACTCTTCGAACTCAATTTTTGAACCTGCCGGTCCAAAATGGCCACTAGCTCCGCATTATAAGTCAGAGTCCCATCTATTTGTACTCTGCTGAAGTACAAAATATTAGATGGATCGCCATAATACTTCCGGAGCATTGAAACATGAAACACTAGGTTAACACCTGATAGACTCGGCGGTAATGCAAGTCTGTATGCCACCTCTTCCACTATCATAATAACCTTCATGGGCGAAACTCTGAGCAAAACCTTCTCACCCATATGAAAATCTATGAACCGTCAGCATAACTCTTTTGTCTGGACTGTTCTATATGAAGCCGCTTTAGGACCACATTCACATTCTCCAAGGTATCATGGACTAAATCTGTTCCCCACAACCCAGCCTCCTCGGGCATAAACCAACCGACCATAGAACGACATCTCCTCACATATAAGGCCTCATAAGGAGCCATTTGGATACTCAACTGGAAGCTGTTTTCGTAGGCGAACTCTACTAATGGAAGAAAATGATCCCATGAGCCTCCGAAATCCATAACGTAGGCACGTAATATATCCTCAAAGATATGAATATTGCACTCAAACAGTCCCGTCAGATTATGGAATGTTGTACTCAACTCAACCCGTGTTCACAATTCTCGCTACACTGCTCTCCAAAACTACAATGTGAATTGCGTGTCTCGGTCATAAATAATAGAAATGGGCATGCCATGCAAGCAGATAATCTCCTGGATGTAAATCTTATCCAACCGCTCTGCAGAATAGGAAGTCACCACCGGAATAAAGTGTGTGTACTTAGTCAAACGGTCCATAATAACCAGATTGCGTTATATTTCTTCGAGGTCCATGGCAAGCCTACCGAAAAATCCATAGTGATGTGCTCCCACTTACACTCTGGTCTCCAATTTTTGAGTCAACCCTCCCGGTTTCTGCAGCTCATACTTCACCTGTTAACAATTCAAATACCAAGAGACATAGGCAACAATATCTTTCTTCATTCTCCGAAACAAATAGTGATGTTTCAAGTCATGGTACATCTTTGTAACACTTCAGTGAATGGAATAGAGATATCTGTGAGCCTCCTCAAGGATCAAATATCTCAATCTATCAACATTTGGAACACAAATCTGGCTTTGAATCTGCATAACACCATCGTCATCAGTCACAACCTCTTTAGCACTATCCCGCTGTACCGTATACTTCAACACCAATAAGTGAGGATCATCAAAATGGAGAGCCTTGATACACTCCAACAATGATGACTATGCCACAATACAAGAAAAAACACTACTGGGCTCTGAAACATCCAATCTCAAAAACAGATTGGCCAAGGTCTGAACATCCATGGCTAGTGGCATTTCCACTACCGGTAAATATGCCAAACTACCCACACTCACTGCCTTCCGACTCAATGCATCGGCCACTATATTGGCCTTTATCAGATGATATAATATGGTGATATCCTAGTCTTTTAGCATCTCTAACCATCTCCGCTGCCAGAAATTAAGATCCTTCTACTTGAGCAAGTGTTAGAAACTCCGATGGTCGGTATAGATCTCACAATGAACACCGTACAAATATTGCCAAGTCTTCAATGCATGAACAATTACTGCGAACTCTAAGTCATGCAAAGGGTAATTCTTCTCATGAACCTTCAACTGCCAAGACTCTTAGGCAATCACCCTACCGTCTTGTATCAACATCGTGCCAAGACCAATAAGCGACACATCATAATACATAGTGTAAGATCCCGAACCTATAGGTAACTCCAACACTTGGGTTGTAGTCAATGAGGTCATGATCTTCTGAAATATCACCTCATACTTGTTCGACCATATGAAAGGAACACCTTTCTGAGTCAACCTAGTCAAAGGTGCAGCAATAGACGATAAAAGATCCACAAAATGACGATAATAACCTGTCAAACCAAGAAAACTCTGAATCTTAATAGTTGAAGACGTCTAGGAAAACTCTGAACTGCCTTAATATTCTTCGAACCTATCTTGATTCCTTCACTAGACACCACGTGGCCCTAGAACGCCACCGATTTAAGCTAAAACTCGCACATACAAAATTTAGCTTATAGTTTCTTCTCCCTCAAAGTCTTGAATATAATCCTTAGATGCTGCTCATGATCCTCCCAGTTGCATAACAACACTAATATATCATCAATAAATACTATGACAAAAAATCAAGATATGATTGGAACACACTGTTTATCAGGTGCATAAAGGCTGTTGAGGTATTGGTCAGCCCAAAAGACATCAAAAAAACTAGCAGTGACCATATGGGGTCCTGAATTTAGACTTCAGAATATCAAAATCCTGAATCTTCAACTGATGATACCCGAACCTCAAATCAATCTTCAAAAACACTCTAGCACCCTGAAGCTGGTCAAATCAGTCATCAAAGCGTGGTAGTGGGTACTTGTTCTTAATTGTAGCTTTGTTCAGCTGTCAGTAGTCAATACACATACTTATAGTACCATCATTATTCATCACAAACAGAACCGGTACACCCCAAGGAGGCAAACTAGTCCTTATGAAGCCCTTATCAAATAACTCCTGAAGTTGTTCCTTTAACTTTTTCAATTCTACTGGTGTCATATGATACGATGGAATAGAGATGGGCTGACTGCGTGACACTAGATCAATTCCAAAATAAATGTCCTTGTCAGGTGGCATGCCTGACAGGTCTACGGGAAATACATTTGGGAAGTCTCTCACAACTGGAACTGATTCAACTGTAGGAGCATCAGCACTAACATCCCTCACGAAGGACAAACATGCCAAACATCCCTTCCCAACCATCCGTTAAGCCTTCAAATGAAATTACTCTACTGGGAACAAAATCTAGAGAACCTTTACACTTAACCCTAGGTAACTCCAGCATCGCCATTATCATGACATAGCGTGACAATCCAAAATAGCGTGACATGGTGACAACCAATCCATGCCTAAAATCACGTCAAAATCAACCATGCTAAGCAGTAAAAGATTAACTCTCGTATCTAATCTCCCAATAGTCACCTCACATAACCTATACACACAGTCCACAATAATAGAATCACCCACTAGTGTAGATACATGAACAAGCATAACTAAAGAATCAGGGGGCATATCCAAATAACGAAAGAAGTATTATGACACATATGAATAAGTACAATCAGGATCAAATAATACTGAAGTGTCCATATGGAATACTGAAACAATACGTGTGATCACGACATCGGAAGCAGCTGCCTCTAACCTGGCTAGAAATGCGTAACAACGGGTCTGACCACTACCTGATTGACCTCCCCCTCTAGGGAGATGCTGACTGTGCCCCAGCCCAAGCTGGCTGTGTGGGTGGTGTAGATGTTGGTGCTGACATCATAGACTCAGAGCTCTTATGTGGGACCCTACTCAATAGTCTAGGGAAATCTCGCTTGAGATAACTCAAGTCTTCGCACTCAAAACAACCTCTCCTCTGACGGAGTTTTTGACCCTGATAATTTGAGTATCTTGCCAAGGAACCATATACATATGAGGAATGGTAAGAACTTTATGCCGGCAATGCACTGAATAATGATTGAGTTGGGTGTGCACTGTAGGAATTGTGGCTAACTGAAGAACCAAGAGAAACATAGATATTTGACTAAACAGGTCTAGAAGGACAACCTTTTTTGAAATTAGAGTGGCCTCCAAATGAAGCACAACTAAAACTATTTGAACTACGAGGCATTTTGGCCTCTCGCTCCTCACGCTTCTACCTACGAACCAACTCTATACGTGTAGCGACCTGGCTAATCATTTTGAGCATTTACATATAGTTTGGTGGTTTGATTTTATGAGTAGATTCACATGTTATAGTATGACCTGCGTGCAACATCGATTCATTCTCGAGTTTATTCGGATTTGATTTGGAAGAATGATTCTTAAATAGGAAGCTTTAAGTTAGGAGATTTGACCAAGTTTGACTTTTGTGTATTTCACCTCAAATCGGAGTTTTGATGCTTTTGTTAGGTTCAAATGGTGATTTTGTACTTGGGCGGTTGCCCGAATTTGCATTTGGAGGCTTCTAGAAGATTTTGGCCATATGGCGAAAGTTGGTAATTCAAAGATTTGAAAGGTTCATAAGTTTGACCGTGAGTTGACTTTGATTATATGGGGTTTTGATTGTTGTTCCAAGAGTTATAATAGGTTCATTATGTGAGTTTTAACTTATGTGCAAAATTTGAGGTCATTCCAATTTGATTAGATATGATTCGGCTCGAGTTTTGGTAGTTGAAAATTCAAAAGTTTATTACGTTTGATTCGAGGTGTGATTCATATTTTGATGTTGTTATGTGGTATGGCATTTATCAGTTCCGCATTAAATTTTTTGACTTATTCTTATGTTCGGACGGGTTCCCGAGTGGCTCAGGTGAGTTTTGAATAGGTTTGGGTTGTGTTGCGCTCGGTTTTTATATTTCGACGTCGTTTATTCAAGCATATATGGTACCAAATTAAGAAAATGAGCTCCAAATTATATTTTGATTGAAGAATTAAATTTGTATCATAATTACCAAGCTATTGCAAAAAGAATCATCGAATTTGGACATCATATGAGGGAGTTATGCTCATTTTAGTGTCGGAGAAGAAAGCTAGTGCTGGAGTTCCACATATGCGAAGTTGTGTCCATATTTGTGACCCTACAGGTGCGAAAAATGGTCCGCAAAAGTGAAAATGACAGCTGAAAAATTGCAGGTGCGGAGTATTGGGCGTAAAAACTAAAATCCTTGTCTACAAAAAAAAATCAAACAACGTTCCTTTTGGTATTTTGAGCATATCTTGAGTTCTAGAACTCCGATTGAGGTAATTTTTACGGTGTTCTTCTTGTATATTCATGGGTATCAGTATCTAACCTCAATTTTTATATTTTAACATGAGTACAGTAGTTCATTCTTGAATTAATACACATTTTGATTGGAGAATTTGGGGGGGTTTATCAAAAACTTTTCTAAAATGAATAATTGAGGTTTGAACATCAATTCAAAGTCAGAATTGGATGAAATTAGTATGGCTGGACTCGTATTTGAATGGGTTATAGGCATTTGTGAGTTTTTTCGAGTTAGGAGGTATCAGACGCGGGTTGACTTTATGGTTGACTTTGAGTGTTTTATAAAAGATTTGACCTTAGCTTATTGTTTGGGT
Source organism: Nicotiana paniculata (assembly GCA_005239505.1). Classification (NCBI taxonomy): domain Eukaryota; kingdom Viridiplantae; phylum Streptophyta; class Magnoliopsida; order Solanales; family Solanaceae; genus Nicotiana; species Nicotiana paniculata. The sequence goes on along the minus strand of ML350429.1, from coordinate 48,781 downwards.
TCGTTTTCTGTGGTGTTATTTGATGTTTTTGAGTTTTTTTGGTTAGTTGTTGATTCGCACAAGAAGGCATTTCTAGAGTATTTGATTTGGATTTCTCGGTATTTGATTTGGCTTGTTCGAGGTAAGTAACATATCTAAACATAGATAATAGGGTGTTTAACCCAGGGATTTATGTTATATGATATGTAATGGGGTGACACACATGCTAGGTGTCACGGCCCGAAATCCCACCGTCGGGACCGTGATGGCGTCTAACGTTGAAACCACTAGACAATCCAATAATACTGGTTATTCTAATTTATTCCATTGTTATTTAGAATTTAAAAAGCGATATACAAGAACAAATAGAAATAAGAATGCGGAAGAAGTGCAGTCTAACAACGTAATTAAACGGTATTACAAAATCCTTAATAACAACTCCCAAAATCTAGTGTCACAATTTCATGGACTGACTATGACTACTACAAATAAAGGTCTGAATGAACAAGGTACTAATGTCTCAGAACTACATAAAGACAGGAAAATAAGAGAGATAGGAGGTGACGCCAAGGCCTGCGAACGCCTGCAGGACTACCCCTGTGTCACCTGGTGGACTGAAGGAAGTCTCCTCAATCAGTATCCACTGGGTCCGGTACCGGGATCTGCACGACATAAAGAAGTGCAGGTGTAGCATCAGTACAACTTACCCCATGTACTGAGTAAGTGCTGAGCCTAACCTCGGTGAAGTAGTGACGAGGCTAGGACACGACAAATAATATCACCTGTGTAGTTTGATAGTACATAACAGAAAATAATGGCAGGAAATAGGCAGTTAGGTATCACAAAATGGGGAAAATACATGATGGGGGCAAAAGGGATAGCAATTAATGAAATTACGGAACAAAGCACCAATTGAAATATTTAAATAACAACAAGAATTAACAACTCTGAACAAACAAGTAAACAGAAGCGGCACACCATGTCCCTCGTGCTAAAATATCATAAAATACGGCACGGAATTTCCCCTCATGCATAAATATCACAACACGGAACGGAACGTCCCCTCGTGCATAAATATCAATAACACGGCACGGAATGTCCCCTCGTGCATAAATATCAATAACATGGCACGGAATGTCCCCTCATGCATAAATATCAATAACACTGCACAGAATGTCCCCTCGTGCATAAATATCAATAACACGGCACGAAATCTCCCCTCGTGCATAAACAAACATAAACATGGCACAGAATGTCCCCTCGTGCATAAATATCAATCACACGGCACGAAATGTCCCCTCGTGCATAAATAAACATAAACATGGCACGGAATGTCCCCTCGTGCATAAATAACATAAAAACAACAGTTGGCATGAAAATCAACAATAAGAAACCTTAAATACGTGGAATAATCAACAAGAATAATATCGTCCCGGCAAGGGCACAGCTATAACCAATCCTACACAAGTGTATAATCTAACATAAAGTTCCTCAACCGATCATCTACTCAACAATACTCATAACTAAGAATTTCCATCAAATGAATAGCTATCAAATTGATATTAAACCCATAAACACAGTAAACGCACCCTCATAGGTGCGTTCGAGGTTGTGTGTGTATCTATAAACATCGAACTAAACCTCAAAATCGCGTCCCCACAACCGCGAACTCACAGTAAACATCCTGCGGACCTATTCGAGTAAACATCCGCAGGACCTAATCGAACTAAATAGGATTTTCCGTGCCGTATTCGGATTTTGACCTAATCGAACGCAATCCGAACCTAATCGAACGGATTAGGACCTAGTTCGATTAGGACCTAATCGTATTCGGATTAGGACCTAATCGAACGCAACCTATTCGGATTTTGAGGTTTATTTAATACACAGTAAACATCCTGCGGACCTATTCGAGTAATTAAACCACCAAAATAACATCATAAACATCGAACTAAACCTCAAAATCTATAGAAATTCTCAAAAACTTCATAAACTTTAAATTTTCCATTTTTTATCCGAATCACGTCAAACTAAGTATGTTTCTAACCAAATTTTACAGATAACTCATATAAATCATATTGAACCTGTTCCAGGCTCCGGAACCATAATACGGGCCCGATAACACAGGTTTCACATCAAATTTCATTTTTAAAAGCCCTTTATATTTTTCAAAAAAACAATTTCTTTAAAAATTTATTTCTCGGACTTGGGACCTCGGAATTCGATTCAGGGCATACGTCCAAGTCCCATATTTTCCTACGGACCCTCCGGGACCGTCAAATCATGGGCCCGAGTCCATTTGCCAAAAATATTGACCAAAGTCAAATTTACTCAAATAATTAATGTAAAATCATCATTTTATCAATTTTCCACATAATGGCTTCCCGGCTACGCGTCCGGGCTGCTTACGCACATCGATGTGAGATAAAAGGAGGCTTTCAGCGCCTCAGAACACAGATTTAGATAAAATTATACGGGAAGATTTTTTGGGTCATCACACTAGGTGATGGGCGTGTGGGCATGCACCGAAGTAATCATGATCCGAGTTGTCTTTTAGACTATTATCGGATTTGTTTTGCTATCATGCCTTGTTATATCTATTTTTTCCCTACTTGTTTGATTATCTGAGCTGTGATTTATGTTAGAAGTCATGTTTAAGCTATGTACTTATTTGGATGAGATCTAATGAGGCTATTTATGTTGTTTTGAGCTATCTGACTTAACTTGAGTTATACACTTAGTCATGATTCCTTATTTGCATATCATATCTCTATCTTTGTTTATTATTTGAAGTTAGATCACACGTTATTTTCCATATATGGTATTGTTTGGGCTGAGTGATATGAGATTGTGTGCCCTTAGGACTTGAAAGGTTGGTGACTGAGGTTGGCCTTAGAGTCGTGTTGAGAGTATTATTTGGATCGGGTTACACGAGTAGCAGGACATATTGGCTTTATTATTATTTTATGGATCAGGTTGTACGTTGCAACATGCCTTATTGGCTTCTTATTAATAATATTATTATTATTATTATGTGGATCGGGATGCATTCCGCAAATAGGCCATATTGGCTTTTGATTAGCGTTTGGGAAGGATACGACCCTCCATAGTCTGACATACCAACAGTGAATGCACACACAGTGATATATACATGTTCATTGGCGAAGGGCTTTTGAGCTAGGCATCCGTACAGTGCTGAGTGATTTTGTGTGTGTATGATGAAGTGGGGGCATTGAGACATGCATCTTCAGTGGGCTGAGAGTGAGGTTACTTGATAATATCACTGTGAAACCTTATATTTGATATGTAGTAATAGATATGTATTTTACCATGCTAGATGGTATATGACATTTGATAACTTGACATGTATATTGACACGTAGGCATAGAGATGTATTTTTCTCACGCTAGAAGGTGTATGACATTTGATAACTTGACAATTATATTGGCATGTACGCATACAGATGTAATTTCCTCATGCTACTTGGTAAACGAAAAGTCTTATCTGATGCTTAAAATCGGAAAACACGGATCTTTTGATAAATACTTATTTAATTGATTTTAGTGGTATGATTTGGTCTTGACTGTTATACTTGAAAAGCATGTCTACTTTCCCATAGTTGTGAACGAGTTGTGCGTATAATTTCTTTGAGCTATTTGTTGTTAATGTCATCATTGAATCTTGTGTCGTTATTGGCCATTGGCCATTGGTATTGGACTCTGACCTTCTTCCAAGCTATTCAATGCTTTCAACCCGAGGTTAAATTTTGTTACTTATTGAGTACATGGGGTCATTTTTACTCACACTATACTATTTTACCTTGCATGGAGATATTGGAGTTGATATTGCCGTGTATGGCAGAAGAAGGCATTGAAGATGTACCTATGATCCGGTTATAGCTACCACTTGTCCTTCGTAGCTTTAGATTTGTAAATCTTTTTATGTATATCTCGAATAGATGATGAATTTATTTTGTACCAGCTTTGTAATTTTTAAGTCTTAGAAGCTCATGATGTGTACTGTTAATCCTCGGGAGTGTGTATAGAAATTTAGTTTATTTACTCATTTACTCTTATTATTCTCATTTGAGTTGTGTTGAAGTGTTAATTGGCATACCTAGCGGGTTGGGTTAGGTGTCATCACGACTAGATGGATTTTGGGTCGTGACACATAGGTATTAGAGCTCTAGGTTCATTGGTTTTACAGCTCATGAGCAAGCGTCTACTAGAGTCTAGCGGATCGGTATGATGACATCCATACTGTAATGACCCGACGAGTCATTTTGCTTTCTACATCCTCTTTCCCTTAATTAAGACTCCAAGTATGTGCTTTTACTATTTTATGGCTTGCAGGGGTGGTTGGTTTGGTTTGGAAGGTTCTAGTTGAAATCAGAACTCTTAGTTCCTTAATAGTGGCCTAGGAGGGCCAAGTTCGACTTGAGTCAACATTTTAAGTAAGTGACCTCAGAACCAAGATTTGATGGTTCCAATAGGTTTGTCTGACAATTTTGGACTTGGGCATGTGTTCAGATCAGGTTTCGAGTGATCCAGGAGCTCTTCAGCACTTAATGTCGAAAGTTGGTTCGTTGAAGGTTTTCTAGTTCTTTAAGTTTGGTTTGGATTAGACTTTTGTGTTATCGAGGTTTGTTTGGGATTCCAAGAACAGGAATAGTTCGTACAGTGATTTATGACTTGTATGCAAAATTTGGTATCATTATGAGTAGTCTAAGTGTGATATGGCGCATTCAGAGTTAGTTGAGAAGCTTCAAGTTCATAAGTTGATTCAATTTGGTTTTGGGGTGTGATTCTTAGTTTTGATGTTGTTTTATGTATTCTCAGGGTTCGAGCAAGTCCGCATTATGGTGATGGACTTATTGGTGCATTTGGACGGAGTCCCGGGGAGCTCAAGCGTGTTTCCGACCGCCTGGAGCTAAGTCCAAAATTTCTGGTGTGCCATTTCGGGTTTTCTTCTTTGTGAACGCGAAAGGAAACTTGCGTTCGTGATGAAGGATTTCGGGACTGGGTGCTTTTTCTCTTCATGTTCGTGCTGAGAATATCGCGTGCGCGAAGCTTCAGGGCCTATGGCCTTTGCATTCACGTCTCTGGGTCATTTCCTTTCACGTTTGCGTTGGGCGGGTCACGTTTGTGTTACTTTGGCTGGTCTATCCTTCCCGATTGCAAAAACCCTATCACGTTTTCAAAGAAGGGTTAGGCCTGGGTTGGCTTCTCCTTCGCGATCGTGAGGCCCTTTTTCACGATCGCAAAGAAGGGCCAACTAGGCAGTGACTTTATTAAAGTCGGGAATTTGGCCATTTTGTTCATTTTTCTCATTTGTTGGACGATTTTAGCTACTCTTGAAGAGGGGATTTCACCTAGCTATTGAAGGTAAGTGATTCCTGTACAATGTAAGTTAAATACATAGATTATGGGTAGATTTTAACATGTAAAATAGGAAACTTTTAGGAGTTCGTTAAAAACCTCCTTTAATAAAAATGAGATTTAGACCATGAAAATCATTATTGGGTAAAAATTGTATATTTTTGTTCGTGAGATTGTGGGTAATAATTATTTACAAAAATTTCCGAAATGTGGGCACGTAAGCGCTGGGTCAATTTTAGGAACCTTCCAAATTGGGTTGGGTAATCACTCTAATAATTAAATTATGAACTTTTGAGATGTTACTGATTTGTTTGTACAACCTTTGTTTAGTTTCGAATTGTTCGGCACCGACTTAAGGCTTTTAGAGTGATTTGTGGACTGGAAAGTGGACTTGGGAACGAGGTAAGTCTCTTGTCTAACCTTGTAAGAGGGAATTAACCTCATAGGTGTTTAAATTATTATTTGCTACTAACTGTGGGTGGTACATAAGTACGAAGTGACAAGAGTCCGTGCGAGCTAAAATTCATGTCATGTCCGGGTAGACATAGACCCTTATTATGCTATCACTTGCACTATTTGAACTCAACTTGCTAGTTTAATTACTTGTATTAATGAGTAAAATTTGATTAAAGATTGTGTTAATTCGAGCTTCATTACTTAGAGATTTGGCGAAAATGTTTAATTATTGATGGTAATTTATATTCTTTTATGGGCTTACCTTGGAGTTGTAAATACATAATTTGTAATACGAATACTTTCACTATTCTTGTGGATCGGGTAGAACGCCTCAATGATATTTATATATATTATGGGATACATCAAAGGATCAGGTCGTACGACCTTGGTAGTGTATGTACACTAGGAGTCCTGTTATACTTGATATATCTTTCATGACTTAAGAACTTATAAATATACATATTGGCTCCTTACCTTTTGAGATTAGCATGTGATATTTGGGGACTTTTGATTGTTATTTTGTTAAAGGATCATTTAATTATTGCCTTGTATTGCGTTATTGATGTTGTATTTCATGCCTATTTAATATTCTTGTACATTATGTATATTGCCCATTAGAAATGTTGATGTCGACCTCTCGTCACTACTTTTTGGTTAGACTAGATACTTACTGGGTACACGTCATGCTATACTTTTGCACATGTTGTGCATGTTCTGAGGCAGGTACATATACAGTTCGTCCAGGCGTGCATCCGCATTATCTGGAGGCCTATTGCTGAGCTGCTTCTCATGCTCAGTTCTACAGCACCCGGAGCCTTCTCTTGTTATGTTTATCATTTCTGTCCATTCTTTTTCAGACAATAGTTCTTAGGGAGTTTTATATATTTACTAGATGCACGTGTACTTGGGACACCGAACTTTTGGAATTCTAGTAAACACTCATGTGTTTTGATCATTTAATTTACTATCTTACTTTCACGTTTAGTTTATACTTTACATTAGTATGTTCACTTACTCTTTGTTTCCTTGTTAAATAAAAATCAAAGACTTTAAAAATATTAAAATAAGCAATTAAATGGGTAGTTCACCATTGGCTTGCCCAGCGGCGATGTTGGGTGCCATCACGGCCTATAGACAGCTCGTTATCAGAGGACTAGGTTTATATAGGTCTCACAAGTTATGAGCATACCTAATAGAGTCTTGCGAAGCCGTCCGTACTTATCTTTGAGAGGCTATAGATTGTTAGGAAACTTATCTTTCTTCATATCCTATTGTGCAGATGATGTTGTTCTAAGTATCTTTCTGTTATTCTCTCACAGATGGTAAGAATGCACGCGGCAGATGTACCTGGTGGTATATGAGCTACTACCCTTTTTTCTAGAGGACAAGGGCGGGCTCCAACTCCTGCTAGAGGAAGGGCATCCTAGAGTTTCTCCAGTAGTACCACCACTGGATCCAGTGGAGGATCATATCATTCCGGAGCAAGGTGAGGTGCATGCAGCTGAGCCGGCCCCGACATCGGGCTTTTATGAGGTCATGGGTCGTATGCTATGGTTCATGGACTCTATGACTAAGGTTGGTTTATTCCAACAGACCCTGCCATATCTCAAGCGGGATGGGGATCACATACCCCTACAGCTCAAGCTCCTGGGCACACCACTGTCATATATTAGACCCTAGGTGTACAGCTTATGGGCGGAGCCTAGCTAGTTGCAGTGGCTCTACCAGAGCCCGGACTAGATATGATCGTCGAGCTGCATAAGTTGTTGGATAGATGGACAAGACGGTGTCCTCCTGCCTTTGGTTGTAAGCGACATGAGGACCCCTAGGATTTTATTGACCTTTGTAGAGACAGGCTACACAACATGAGAATATTGGAGTCCGATGGGGTGGACTTCACCGCCTTTCAGTTGGAGGGCAGGGCCCGTAGATGATGGTAGTCCTATCTTCTTCACAGACCAGTGGGTTCTCCTCCCTTGACTTGGGATCATTTCACACGTCTCTTTGCAAAGAGATATACTCCACCCTCTAGAGGGAAGAGATACGTGGTCAATTCGAGCGGCTCCAGTAGGGTCAGATGTTTGTGACCGATTATGAGGCGAGGTTCTTTGAGTTGTACCGCCATGCACTTATGATACTCCCCATCGATGCATAGAGACTGTAGAGGTTTATTACGGCCTGCATTATGGTGTTTTGGTTACTATGCTTGAGAGGTATAGATGGGGACACTTTACGAGCAGGTTGTGGAGAAAGCTCGACGGATTGAGGGTATCCATAGCTAGGGTCGATTCTATATGACGGGGGAGAAGAGGCCTCGGCATTCTAAAGGATTCAGCGGTGCCCCGTATGGGGGCAGAGGTCAGTTCGTGAGAGGTCAGCCTAGCAAACCCACTTATTCAGCACTACCTCCTTCTTGGGGTGCACCAGTACGGCCATATTTTAGCGCCATTCCAAAGAGCTCCTACGTCCACCAGCTATTTAGGGTTAATCCAATAGGTATTAAGGTCCCAAGGGTTAGATTTAGGGCCAATAATCTTCCGCACCGAGAGGTGCTATGAGTTCGGGGAGCTTGGTCACATGAGGAGATCTTGCCCCAGGTTTCGGGTCAACGCAGTGCAGCAGGGCTATCAGCCCATGATCTCCGCACTAGCTATCGCATCGGTCGTCCAGCCTGCTAGAGATGGAGGGTAGGTGGGTAGGGGTCGCCCTATAGGTGGAGGCCAGTTAGATGGCTCTCCAACTAGGTTCTATGCTTGTTTTAGCCATACCAAATGTAGCATCCTCATATGTCGTGATCATAGGTACTATTTTTGTTTGTGGTAGGGATGCATCGATATTATTTGATCCAGGGTCTACATATTCATATGTTTCTTCTCTATTTTCTCATTATCAAGATGTTTCTTGTGAGTCCTTGGTTGCTCTCGTATATGTGTCCATGCTAGTGGGTGATTCTGCTGTTATAGATCAGGTTTATCGGTCCTATATTTTGATATTCTATGGTTATGAGACCAGAGCGGATCTTCTATTGCTCGACATGCCTGACTTTGAGGTCATCCAAGCGATGGACTAGTTGTCTCTGTATCATGCCGTCCTCTATTTCCAAGCCAAGACTCTTACCTTAGTGATTCTAGAGTTGCCTAGATTGGATTAGAGGGTTTCATCTATCAGTGCATCTAGTCGGGTTATCTCTTTCTTGAAGGCTCGACACATAGTCAAGAACAATTGTCTGGCTTACCTGGATTCTGTTCAAGATACTGATGCAAAGACTTCCATGATTGATATAGTGCCCATGGTGCGGGAGTTCTCCGATGTGTTTCCTTCTGATTAACCAGGCATGCCACTTGATCGTGATATCAATTTCAGTATTGATTTGGCGCCAGGTACCCAGCCTATCTCTGTTCCACCGTACTGCATGGCTTCGAAAAAGTTGAAAGAGTTGATGGAATAACTTGAGGAGTTTCTAGCTAAGGGGTTTGTGAGGCCAAGTATGACCAGTATTATTTGTGAAAAAAAAGGATGGGTGTATGTGGATGTGCATTAATTACTTCCAGTTGAATAAAGTTACAATTAAAAACAAGTACCCATTTCCGCGTATTAATGATTTTTTGACCAGTTGCAGGGTTCCAGTGTGTTCTCTAAGATTACTTGAGATATGGGTAACATTAAATGAAGATTCGTGCTTCGGATAATCCGAAGATGGCTTTCCTTACTAGATATGGCCACAATGAGTTTCTATAGATGTCTTTTCGCTTGAGCAACGCCCTGACAGCGTTTATAGATTTGATGAACTGAATGTGGTCATATCTTGACTCATTTGTCATTGTCTTCATTGATGGCATATTGATCTACTCGTGTAGTATGAATTAGCACGAGCAGCATTTGAGAGGTGTGCTTCAAACCTTGTCGGAGTAGAAGCTTTATGCTAAGTTCTCCAAGTGCGAGTTCTGGTTAGATTCTGTGGCATTCTTGGGACATGTTGTATCAGGTGAGGGTATTAAGGTGGATCCCAAGAAGATCGAGGCAGTCCAAAGTTGGCCTCATCCTACCATAGCGACTGAGATCAGGAGTATTTTGAGGTTAACAGGTTATTATCGTCGGTTTGTGGAGGGCTTCTCATATATTGCAGCACTTTGACTAGACTAATCTAGAAAGGTGCTCTGTTTTGATGGTCGATGAATGTGAGGCGAGCTTTCAGAAGCCCAAGACTGCATTAACTACAACATCGACGTTAGTGTTGCCTTCCAGTTCAGGAATGTATACTATGTATTGCTACACTTCACGCGTTGGCCTGGGTTATGTATTGATGCAGGATGGACGAGTTATTGCATATGCTTCACATCAGCTGAAGCCCCACGAGAAGAATTACTTTGTACATGATTTGAAATTAGCCGCAATAGTTCATGCTCTCAAAGTCTAGAGGTATTATCTTTAAGGGATGTCCTGTGAAGCTTACACTAATCATCATAGCTTGCAGCATTTGTTTATGTAGAGGGATCTTAATTTGAGGCATCACAGGTGGCTTGAGTTACTGAAGGACTATGATATTACCATCTTTTACAATTCGCGTAAGCCAAATATGGTTGTGTATGCCTTGAGCAGAAAGGCTGAGAGTATGGGTAGTTTGGCATTCACTTCGGCAGAGGAGAGGCCATTGTCTTTGGACATGTAGTCCTTGGCTAACAGACTTTTAAGGTTGGATATTTCAGAGACTAATCGAGTTCTTGCATGTGTTGTGGCTCAATCTACATTATTTGAGTGGATCAAGCCTTGTTAGTACGATGATCCGCGCTTGTTGGTTCTAAGAGAGACGGTAGTATTGTGGTGCCAAGGAGTTCGCTATCGGCGAGGATGGAATTCTGCAACTCTAAGGTTTCCTATGTGTTCCTAATGTTGATGGCTTGAGGGAGAATATTGTAGAGGAGGCACACATTTCTTGATATTCTATTCATCCAGGAGCTACGAAGATATATCGCAACCTGAGGTAGAATTATTGGTGGCGGCAGATGAAGAAGGACATAGTTGAGTATGTAACGAGGTGTCTAAATTTCTAGTAGGTTAAGTATGAGCACCAGAGGCCAGGTGGCCTACTCCAGCAGATGGTTATACTCGAGTAGAAATGGAAGCAGATCACTATGGACTTTGTAGTTGGGTTGCCACGGATGTTGAGGAAGTTTGATGTCGTTTGGGTCATTGCTGACAGGTTGACCAAGCCGACACACTTTATTCAGGTAGTCGGCACACTTTATTCGGGTCGTGACTATGTACTCTTCAAAGACATTGGCTTAGCTTTACATTCATGAGATTTACTGGTTGCATGGTGTGCCTGTTTCCATCATTTCATATAGAGGTCCTCAGTTCACTTTGCATTATTAGAGAGCAATAGAGAGCGAGTTGGGCACCTGGGTAGAGCTCAGCACAGCCTTAATCCCAGACTAGTGTGAAGTCGGAGCGTACAGTTCGAATTCTGGAGGATATGCTAAGAGCGAGTGTGTTTGACTTCAGAGGGCAGTGGGATCGATTCTGGCCTTTGGCCAAGTTTTCTTATAACAACAGTTATTAGTCCAGTATCGAGATGGCTCCATTTGAGGATTTATATGGTCGGCGATGTCAAGCGCCCATCGAATGGTTTGAGCCTAACGAGGCTAGGTTATATGGTACTAAGTTAGTTAAAGATGCCTTGGAGAAGGTAAAATTGATTCAGGAGCTACTACGCAGAGCACACTCTGTACAGAAGAGTTATGTGGATCAGAAGGCGGGTGATTTATCATTTATTGTGGGCTAGATAGTTCTCTTGAAAATCTCACCGATGAAGGGAATCATGAGGTTCGGGAAGAAGGCAAAGTTGAGTCCGAGGTTTATTGGCCTATTTGAGATGTTGAGGCGAGTTGGGGAGGTTTCTTTTGATCTTGCTTTGCCCCCCCCCCCCCCCCCCCCCCAGCCTATCGGGAGTTCATCCGGTCTTCCATGTATCTATTCTCCGGAGACCGAGGAAGACATGATCAGATATGCACACTTATTCAGCATTCCAGGTATGATTCTAGACTCGTTTGAGGATGAACATTTAAAAGGTGGAGAATGTATCGACCTGACCGATCATATTGCTTTCTAGATCTCGTTACCTAATAAAGACTCCCCTTATGTGTTTTTACTATTTTATAACTTACCGGGGTAGTTGGTTTGGGTTTGGAAGGGTTCGGGTTGAAATCGGAATACTTAGTTCCTTAATAGTGGCCTAGGAAGTCCAAGTTTGACTTGAGTCAGCATTTTGAGTAAGCGACCTCAAAATCGGGATTTGATGGTTTCAATAGTTTTGTATGATTTTGGACTTGGACGTGTGTTCGGATCGGGTTTCGTGTGATTCGGAAGTGTTTCAGCGCTTAATATCGAAAGTTGGTTCATTAAGGTTTTCTAGTTCTTTAAATTTTGTTCGGAGTAGACATTGGTGTTATCAAGGTCGTTTGGGATTCCGTGCTAGGGAATAATTTTGTATGGTGATTTAACACTTGTATGCAAAATTTGGTGTCACTCCGAGTAGTCTAAGTATTACTTCAGGGCATGTGGCCTTCGCGTTCGCGATAGCCATGTCGCGTTCTCATAGAAGGGTTAGGGGTCCAAGGGTCTGTGGCTCATTTCCCTTCGCGTTTGCGAAGGGTGGGTCGCATTCATGTTGCTTGGGTTGGTCTAGCGGTCATGAATGCGAGGACCCTGTCGCGTTTCGCAAAGACGCGTGGGGTCAACTGGGTAGTGACTTTATTAAATTTGGGAATTTGGCCATTTTATTCATTTCTCTCTTTTGTTGGATGAGTTTAGAGCTTCTTGGAGAGGGGTTTTCACCTAGTTATTGAAGGCAAGTGATTTTCATACAATGTAAGTTAAATACATATATGGGTAGATTTTAACATGTAAAATAGGGGAATTTTAGGAGTTTGTCTAAAAATCCTAGGTCTTTGATAAAAATGAGATTAGACCATGAAAATAATTATGAAATTGGATAAAAATTTTATATTTGTGTTTGTGAGGTTGTGGCTAACAATTATTTACAATAATTTCTAGAATTCAGGAATGTCGGCCTGGGGTGAATTGTAGGAACCTTCCAAATTGGGTTGGGTAATCACTCTAATAGTTAAATTATGAACTTTTGAGCATTTTATCATTTGTTTGTACAACCTTTGGTTAGTTTCGGATTGTTCGGTACCAACTTGCAGCTTTTAGAGTGATTTGTGAACCGGAAAGTGGACTTGGGAACGAGGTAAGTCTCTTGCGTAACCTTGTAGGAGGTATAAATTGTTATACGATACTAATTGTGGGTGTTACGTACGCATGAAGCTACGAGAGTCCTTGCTATCTAAATTCATGTTATGTCCGGATAGACATAGGCCCTTATTATGCTATCACTTGCACTATTTGAACTCAACTTACTAGTATAATTGCTTGTATTAATGAGTAAAATTTGATTAAAGATTGTGTTAATTCGAGCTTCATTACTTAGAGATTTTGCGGAAATGTTTAATTATTGATGGTAATTTATATTATTTAATAGGCTTAACTTGGAGTTGTAAATACATAATTCGTAATCCGAAGAGTTTCCCTATTCCTGTGGATCGGGCGGAACGCCTTGGCAATATTTATATATATAATGGGATGCATCCATGGATCAGGCCGTACGACCTCGGTAGTGTATGTACACGATTATTATGGATTGGGACATACGACCTAGGCATAACTCATGCGTATTGTCACTAGGAGTCCAAGTATACTTGATATATCTTTCATGACTTGAGATATTATAAATAATTGTTTGTCCCTTACTTATTGATATAAGGATATGATTTTTGGGGACTTTTAATTGTTATTTTGTTAAGGGATCTTTTAATTATTGTCTCTTATTCCGTTATTGATGTTGCATTTCATGCCTATTTAATATTCGTGTACATTATATATATTGCACACTAGTAAGTGTCGATGTCGACCCCTCGTCACTACTTCTTCGAGGTTAGACTAGATACTTAATGGGTACACGTTGTTTATGTACTCACGCTACACTTCAGCACATGTTGTGCAGGTTCTGAGGCAGGTACCTCTGAAGTTCGTCCAGGTGCGCATCTGCTACCTAGATGTCTAGCGGTGAGCTACTTCTCATGCTCTATTCTGACGTACCCGGAGTCTTCTCTTGTTATGTTTATCATTTATGTCTATTCTATTTTAGAAAGTAGTTCTTTGGGAGTTTTGTATATTCTACTAGATGCTTGTGCACTTGTGACACCGGGTTTTGAGAATTCTAGAAGACACTCATGGGTTTTGATTATTTAATTCACAATCTTACTTTCACGTTTAGTTTATGCTTTACATTACTATGCACACTTATTATTTGTTTCCTTATTGAATAAAAGTCAAAGGATTTAAAAATATTCAAATGAGCAATTAAATGGGTAGTTCACTATTGGCTTGTCGAGCTGCAACATTATGAGCCATCACGGCCTATAGTAGAAATTGGGTCGTGATGCATACCTATCTTTGAGAAGATATTGGGCATCTAGGATAAACTTCCCAACTTTCTTTCCTTATCGTGCGACTTTGATTCAGACTGAAGCTTATCTCTTTGAATTCCTTCCATTCACTCGTATGTTATGTGCACACTCCGCATCAGTTGTACATCGACGGCTTGTGATTATATGGATGAGGTCTGAGATGTGTTTTTGTGTTTTAGTGATGGGCTAGTATGGAGGACTTGAGGCTAGGTTTGGACTGCATCTTGGGCTCGGTAGTTTCAGTTGTGTAAGCATGTGCTTTTAGACTTATGTGCCTGGTAGTGTCCCTAGGAATGGGATTATGGCTGGGTCAGTGGTTGGATGGCTATATGATGAGTATGATGTGACTGCAGAATGTGTTCAGATGACTTGGATGTGACGAGAAGAGTTTACTTGGGATGTGGAAAGGACTATTGAGTGCTTTATTTCTTTCTTGATGTGTCGTACAGTCTCAAGTTATGAGTGTGTTGAGGGATCTTTCTTGTTATTCATTTGTGGGATGAAGTAAATTCTTATGTCTTGTTAACGAGTTAAGACTCGCGAATATTTAGTGATCATATAGTGGTTGTAGCCATGAAAGGGCATACTGAGATGCCAGTTTGAGGCTATGAAGGTGGGTTACAAGTGGTGCAATTTGAGTTCTATTTCTTGGGAATGTTGGCTTGACTACTACGAGGATGGATGTAAGCTCACGAAATGATCTGAGGTAATTATGATTTGTGTTACATGAGTTTATGAAGGATTCAACTTAATTATAGTGGGGGATTATGGCAGTAATGGAGTAAGGACATTTTGGGTTATCGAATGTTGTGTTCTATGGCTGTGAGACAAGTGAGGAGTCTATTATCGACGATCAGCTTGCAGGTTATGTGTACTTTAGTTTCGGCATGAGGCATGTTTGTGGATCAATTATGACTTGAAGAGGTTAGTTTTGAGGATGACTTGAGCAAAAAAATTTCTGGATGCATGATGTGTTACGCTCTATGGATATACAGATATCTTGGAATGGTTTAGGTTTTTCATTCGTGATGGATGTAATGTGCTAATAAAAAAAGGGTCACTCAACTGCGTTGAGGTGATGTTACTTCTTTGGGTGTTGGTGTGCTAATGGAGCACATGTCATTCAGATCATTTGGGAGGTATATTCAAGATTAGAATAGGGTGGATGACTCTCGATAAAGTTCTAATGAGTTCAAGATACATATGTGGTATTTGAGAAATTTTCGTATTTGTAAAAGGATAATGTGAGATTTGCAATGGATGGTATCGAGACTCCCAGATGTTGCATTTTTGGCTGCTTAAGAGGGAATGCATTGGCTCATGAGCCTTATGACGACGTGGTTTCATGCTAGGATCTCTTATGGTAAGTGTTGCGTTAAGGGTCGTAGTGTAATGGCAAGGAGAAGTGTTAACTTGAGAGCGATACGGAGGTAACTCAGAGAAATAGGACAGCTTGGTAGTAGGTTGGATCAACATAGTAATGAATTTGATCGGTTCTTTTGATGTGGCGAGGCTTTGCAGGTGTGATGTGGCAATGATCCTAGGTATGGCGATCGGTGTAACTTGGTTGAATTAGAGGAATTCAACTCGGATGGCTTGGTCATGTGCATATTGTTTCGAAAAGTTCTTGATGGTGTTGACCACGACTTTGGATGGATACCTTCTATAGGCACAGGGAGTTTGTTGTGCATTGTTATTTACTCCTCAATGGGGTCAACTGGAAGATTTTGGGCTTATTAATATGTATTCTGCTTGCGACTCAGAGCTGATAATGGAATTCTTGTGTTCTCATATGATGGCATGATAGATGCGGTGTGACATGTGGGATTGAAACTTGTATTGCAAGTTTGCATTTCAGTTTCTGAGGGAAGGTCTTGAGTTCCGGACAGTATGGATGGTCTTTGATGTTTAGAAGAATGTTGGCACTATTTCGTTATCACTTGAGAAGAGTATGTATTTCAGAAAGGAGCATTGTGTTTTGACTTGCAGATGCTTCATTCATATTGCGGTACTCGCTTGGTCTATCGACTGTTAATGTTTGGATTTTCTATGTGGCATGGAAGAATTATGGAAGTATTTCTCGTGGAACGATTGTGTATGAAGGATGTGCCATTCACTTGACTGATTGATTTTGGATCGGATATGGTGATTCTGATATTCTAGAGAATTTGGAGACTAGACGTTCTCAGATGCAGATTGTTCCTTGGTTGCGGACGGTAGAGGTATGGACAGAGTTAGACAGATAATAGTAGTTGTTATGGTTAGGTTATTATGTACTTTTGGTGGGTTAGTTATCTATTTGTGGATGGCCAGATATGATTTGGGGGTCCATTGGTAGGCCTAATTAGGACGTGTATTCTACACTATGTTGGATTTGTTGATTCTGTACCTCTATTGTTGAGGGGTGTGTCATTTGGTTAGAGTATTAGCTTGCTCATTTTCTGATATGTTCTATGTGTTACTTTTCTATGCAACAATGGGTTGTGATCTATTGGTTAATTGCACATATGATGTGTTTCTGTTTGGCCCTTATGGCAAAATTTGAGCAAAATGGTTATTGGGGTGTTGAATGATTGGATGCGCCTTGGTTATGGTCTTTTCTATTTGTGGTATATTGTGATATTCGTTTCCCCATGTTTATGGTCATGCACTTTGTAGGGTTGTTGTAGATTTGCGTATGGTTTTTGATTTTGAGCATTATGGCTTGAGGTATTTCATATGGACCGTTGTCTGTATTGGGTTACGCACTACACCGGAGTTAGGTTGGGATATGATCATTTGTGTGGATTTCATGTGTTTCGGTTCTCCTTGGTATGATGGGTTTATAGAAATGCGCTTGTTGTGGTACTTGTTAAGATTGCGGGACCGTTTTCTCAATTTGTTCTCTTTCCATTTTTGGGTACATTCGAGTTGTTGCTTGGTTGTGCACGGATTGCACGGTTTGTGGCTTTAGGTAGTATTGATGTGATATGTCAGTGGAGCAGCTTGTATTTGATGAGATGAGGTCATTGGACCTGGAATGAGTGTTATCTAATTTGATTTCAGTATGTTTGAAAGAATAATATTGGACGTCAGCTTATAATTGATAGTGGTTCTTATCGGGCAAGAGAGCTCCACGACTAGTTGATCTGATGAGTTGTTATGAGTTTCTGCATGTTTCATTCATCATTGGCAGTATACAATGGTTTAGAATAAGGTTTTAATTTATATGAGGTTATTACTAGTATCAGATTTGTTATTGAGCAGCTATTGTGGCTGGAAGCTATTGTTATGAGTATCTAAGTTATGTGGTATATCATGTGATTATATCTTTGGTTACGATTATGGCTTGATACAGCTTGTTCAGACTTACACAATGTGTGGATGCGATATTCGGGTCTTGTAGTGGATTTCGGATGTTAGAGATTTGATTCTAAGGCTAATGGATTAAGGTTTAAGTAAGGATCTCTAATTAGGTTGTATTGTCAGGCTTATACGGATTGGGGTGACGTGGGATCACCCACGAGTATGCTCATGGTGAGTATAAACAGTGATTTGAAGGTAGGAATGACTCTTGGCATGTTCCAGGATGAACGTATATTAAAGTGAGGGAGAATGTAACGACCCGACCGGTCATTTTGAGTATCCAGTTCGGTGGTTTGAGGTCATGAGTAGCTTCACATAGTGTATTATGACATGTATGCATCGTCAGTTTTTGTCTTCGAGTTGGGAGATTTGATCAAGGTTGATTTTTATGTAACTGACCTCAGATCGAAGTATTGATGGTTCTGTTAGGCCCGGATGGTAATTTTGGACTTATGTATATGCCCGGATTTGCATTTCAAGGCTTCTAGAAAATTTTGGCCATAATTGGGGAAATGTTGGCAATTCAAAGGTTTGGAAGATTCATAAGTTTGATTGGGAGTTGACTTTGATGATATCGGTTTGGATTTTTATTCCAGGAGTTGAAACAGGTTCGTTATGTCAGTTGGAACTTTGTTGCAAAATTTAAAATTATTCCAAGTTGATTTGATATGATTCAACACGAGTTTTGGAAGTTGAAAGTTCATTAAGTTTGATTCGGGTGTGATTCATGTTTTGATATTATTATGTGGGATTTAAGTTCTCGAGTAGATTCGTATTATATGTTTGGACTTATTTGGTATGTTCGAATGGGGTCCTGAATGAGTTTCGAATAGGTTTCAATCGTGTTGCGCTTATTTTTTATATTCCGACGTTATTTTTTCAAGCATAAGTGGTACCACATTAAGAAAATGAGATCCAAATTCTATTTTGATTTAAGCATTAAATCTGTATCTTAATTACGGAGCCATAGCAAAAAGAATCGTCAAATTTGGACATCGTGTGAGGGAGTTATGCTCATTTTAGTATCGGAGAAGAAAACGGGTACTAGTGCTTCGGAGATGCGAAGTTGGGTCCGCATATGTGACCCCGCAAGTGCAAAACGTAGTCTGCAAAAGCTGAAATGACAGCTGAAAAACCGCAGGTGCGGATTTTTGGGTGCAAAAGCAGAAATCGTTGTGATAAAAAAATCAGACTGTGTTCTTTTGGTACTTTAAGCATGTCTTGAGTTCTAGAGCTTTATTGAACTGATTTTTGCGGCATTCTTCTCGTATATTCATTGGGGTCAGTCTATAACCTCAATTTTAGTATTTTAACATTATTACAGTATTTAATTTATGAATTAATTCATATTTTTTAAGTAAATATACCACTAGGCATGCTGCCTAGTTGCTAATATATATATGTATATATATATATATATATGTATATATATATATATATATATATATATATATATATATATATATATATATATATATATATATATATATATCCCAAAACTGAGTCCAAAGCTTACAAGATGTCCAAAATAAATACAAAATGCACAAAACAACTAGCTACCACTATGATCAAATAACTAAGGACTAAAGAGCTAGCTATTATAAAATGAAAAGTTGTGTGCTTCATTCTCCAGTCAGTGTATGTGAATCCAATAGCCAAGGGCAGATACCAATTAGCACCTCTCAAGCTCTCACCAGGCGCCAGGGTATGCATTCCATTGAAAATGGACATGGCTAGCATGAATTCCATATAACTACACCACAGAATTGAAGCAAACCAGATCTTCCAACCAACAATGTTGCCCCAGAATGAACAACTCCATATTAATCTCTATTTCTAACTAAGGAAGAATTCTGAGATTTCCCAAACCATCTGAAACTTCACCTGCTCACTTAGCAAGCATAGCATGTATACTACATTATCATCTTCAGGCTGAGTGCGAGCACACACTAATACCACTGGAAAATGACAAACAAAACACAACATAATAGGGAAAGAAACAGGTGATGACATGAATTTTTGTAACTTCATTGTAATGTCTAATGTATGTAAACATTGTCGACCCTTATTCATATAAGGAAACGAAAGTGCAGAAGTAACTTCATATATGCATCTGAACCAATCAATTGTAAGAAGAAATGTGAGACCTTGCAACCTTATAGAAAATACTACCAGATGCCGGCTTGTATTAACTAGTCTGAGTACTGCTAAACCACCCCGAGGTTGAGCATGATAATATGCTAATACCAATGGGAAGCCCTTCAATAGTATCTGGAAAAAATATAGCATAAACAAGATCAGGCCGTGCATAACCAAATGAGTTCATCAGTTAGGAACTTTCCTCTTGGAAACCCTAACCCTAAGCTTAGGAATTTGAGATTTGTCCATATTGATCAATGTTTTTCCTTCAGCTGGCAGTTCATGAAATGAGTGAAATGTGATTGTACCTGCAAAAGATAAAACTAGGTTAGCTAAAAACTCTGCAACAATGCTGCCTTCTCTTAGAACATGCTGAAAGAGCACATTATATGTACTTTTATCTCCTTAATCTTACTCACTTCAGCCCCGATGTACCATGGTGTTTCCCATTCATCATCAATAATCTTCCTCATCGCCAAGGAATCAGTCTCCATAATCAAAGGATGAAGCTGCCTGTCCACACAATATGACAATCCCTCTACAATAGACTTAGCTTTTGCTACTATATTAGTTTCCTCCCCTATCTCCTTTGCCTTAGCAAACACCAAATCACCATCATGATCTCGTACACAAAAGACATATGAAAACTTGTACCAGGATTGCCCCCAGATGCTCCATTTGTGTTGCAGTTAAACCGCCCCTCATAAGTTAGCTACTGTGTCACTCTCTTAGTCACTACATAAGGCTTATAACCCTCAAAAATCTGATCATTTCTGGCCACAATAGAGGGATTCTGGACAGCCATTGATATCTCACCCTTGCAAGATATTATAGTGTCTTGTTCACTTCATGAATCACCCTATTGCGAGACACTGCACCACCATGTTTCATTGAGTTCCTTCTCTTCCATAGTTCCCATGTAATCACAGCTGGAGCAGCCAGAAATAATGGCTTGAGTTTAGACAACACTTTGCATTCCACCGTGCTCTTATTACTTGATGCACCTGTACCAAATTGGCTACCAAACCTGTAGCTTGAAGGAAAGTTTTCCACACCCTGGTTGCAGTGTCACTTGTTAAGAACAAATTTTGAAATGAGTCCTCATGAAGTTGTGAGCAACACAAACTTTAAGACATTACCATGTATCCACCTATTCTCCACAAATCATCAGTAGGCACCTTCCTTTCCATTCTCTCCATAAGGAGAATGAAACTCTAAAGGTAAGCCTTTAGTCTACAACTTGCCAAATTCAAGATTAACCGGCTCCCTATGTCTCAAAATAAACCAGGCACTACTAACAGTAAACCTACCTGAAGATGTAGGCATCCATCTTGGAGTATGCCACTAGTCATCACTATTTGAAAATTGCACCTCCTGTCTAATACGATCTGCAATGTCCAGTTGGAAAGGCTGATCCATAAGCTGATCATTCCAGCCTTCTTCATCTCTCAAATCAGACATCTCTTACAACTCTTCATTGATTGGAAATTCCAGAGGTACTACATGATACAAAGACCCTAAGCCAGTCCAATTCTCATGCCACACATTAGTCGACCCCCTATTCATTTCCCATAAGATTTCATGCTCCACTTGTTCCCTTGATTCTAACATCTTCCTCCATACATGAGAGCCTTCCCTAAATTGAACTACAGTAGGTAGTTCTTTTTTAAGGTATTTATTCCATATAAAGTTTGACCATAGTGACTTGGTAGTTTTAAACCTCTACCACAACTTAGCAAATAGAGCTTTAGAGACATCAACCAAAGATCTAAAACCTACACACCATTCCTCCTTAGGCAGGCATAGGTTTTGCCATTTTGTCCAGTGCCTACTCCTACTTCTTCCTTATTGCTCCGGAAAAACCTATCAAAGGTTTTGTGTAAGTGTTCAAGCACATTCTATGGTGGACCAAATACAGAAAGGATGTGTATAGGCATGCTTTGCAACACACTAAAAATCAGTGTAGCTTTTCCCCCATAGGACAGTAGCTTCCCCTTCCAAGAATGTAGTTTTGCCTTCACCTTCTTTATCAAGTCATTATAGTACTCCTTCCTTCTTCTTGTGTAAAAGATTGGGCAGCAAAGATATGTAAAAGGGATGTCATCCTTTGAGAAACCAGTGATGTCTCCTACTGTATTAACTAAGGCTCCATCAACATTGGCATGCATATAGTATGAACTTTTTTCCTTGTTGATCAACTGGCCAGAAGTGTACTCATATTGAGCCAAAACCTCAACTATTTCTGTAAAGAGTATGGATCAGCAGAGGAAAAAATGATAGTGTCATCAGCATGAGCTAAGTGGCTTAATGGATCAGACCACAGGCATGCCAAATCCTTTGAACTGCTTGTCATTAAATAATTTATTCAGGGATCTAGACAATACTTCTGCTGAAAGAATAAACAAAACTGGAGATAGAGGATCCCCTTGCTTGACACCCTTTGTTGAGTGAAAGAAGCCTGAAGTTTTCCCATTAATCAGAACAGAATACTAGTTGTTATCAATCAAATTCCACATCATGTTGATAAAGCATTCTGCAAATCCCATTTTTCTTAACACATGCATCAAGTACTTCCATGACACCCTATCATATGCCTTTGCCACATCCAGTTTGATGACTACACTGGTAGTTTTTCCCCTCAATCTTATGTCAGTAATAATCTCCTGAGTCAGCAAGATGTTTTCAAAAATACTTCTTCCTTTGACAAAGTCAGACTTATTTGAGGAAATAAAGGAAGGCATTATTTTTTCAATCTACCATGAACCGCGCTGGAGAACACTTTGTTTATAAAATTGCTCAGACTTATAGGTCTGAGATCAGAGAATGTTCGGACCATTGGTTTTTTAGGCAACAAAACAAGGTTGGTATGTGTTATGGACTTAGATAAAGAGCTTCCCCCATAAAACAGTATCAGCATAGTATGTATGTCTTCCCCAACAATATCCCAACATGCTAGAAAGAACAAGCCAGAGAATCCATCTGGACCACTTGCACTCTCACTGCTTAATGCAAAAACTACTGCCTTCACCTTCTCTCTAGTAGGAATTCTACAAAGCTCTAGATTCTCCTCACATGTCACCATTGAAGGCACATTGTTTAGGAGTTCAAATCTTGTAGGACCATCATCTTTAGTGAACTGCTTCGGGAAAAAATCAATTGCAGCATCAGCCATTAAGTCTTGTGACTCAATCCATGCACCATCATTATTCCGAATCCTTTTCAATTGGAGTTTCTTCCTCTTACCATTGACATGGTTATTAAAAAATCTAGTATTTTTGTCCCCTTCCTCAAACCATGTCATTCCTACTTTTTGTTTCCAACTCCTCAATGCCCAAGTCTTTCTTCAATTCAGCTTGAGCTTGTTGAAGTACTATTCTATTCTCCACTATTGGTGCTTCTTCAAACAACATCTCCTTAATTTTAAAAACATCTTCTCTAATAGACAACTGCTTGAATATATCACCATAAGTTAGTTTACTCCATTTAGAAAGAGCAATCATAACCCTCTTCAGCTTCTGCTTGAACATCAAGAATGTATCACCAGTGAAATCAGCCATCTAGTAAGAACCTCCATAAAGGTTTCATGTTTGGTCCAAAAGTTCAAGATATTGAATGGTTTAACAAATTGCATTGCCTCCTCTCCGCAACTCATCAAGAGTGGAGCATGATCTGAGCCTGTTCTGATAAGATGTTCCACCTCTATATTAGGAAATAATATTTGGATAGGCAAGTTCACAAGGATTCTGTCCAAACATTTGAATATGCATCTACATTTGGCCATCCATTCCACCAAGTAAAGGGATTGCCTTTGTACCAAGATAAAATAGTCCACATGAACTAACACAAAAGGCAAAATCTTCATACTCTGGGGGATATGCTGGAAAATATCCTATCTTCTCTTATTCACCAATAACCACATTGAAACCCCCCCCCCCCAACCAACCAAGGCAGTCCATATCACTAGCAATAAAATATACATTGTCCCACAACTCTAGCCTTTACAGTGAGGAACACTTTGTATACACAAAAGTCATCATAATTTACTTACCTATATCTTGATGATACACCCTGATGGTAAATTGATGCTTAGTATCAAACAATAAATCTCATTCCACCACAGCATCAAAGAATAACCATATCTTCGTATTCACATTTGAAATTGCAGCTTCCATTCTCAGTATCCTTCTATAATTTTGAATATACCTTGTCTTTTGAAATGGCTCCATGAGTGATATAATGAAAAATCCATCTTCCCTTTGCATATTTATAAACCTCTGAAAAGCATGCTGAGTATTAACAGACCTTATGTTCCATATTAAGGTTTTAATCATCATTTTGTTATTGAGGTTGCCCTCCTGGGAAAACTTCTAGTAGGTGGTAGTGGCTCATTGGCTTGTGTTTGCTTTTTTCCTTTCATTCCACTTCTAGCAGATACCCTAGGTGATAAATCCCCTTCCCTTGCAACATCTTTAAAATTTCCAACAGTGGACTCATCATCACCTTCTTCTTTATGTTGTTCCTGATCCACCAAAGCATTTTGAATATCCACTGACAACTCTTTATCAATGATGATATCATGTAAGATCTGATTAGGAGACTTCAATGGCACATTGATTTGTATCTGCATTGGTGATCCAGTTCTAGAAGCACATGCCATAGGCAATGATTCAATTTGCCCAGTCGCCCTAGGCACTATGGCTTGCTCAATTTGATCATGAGCCCTCAAAGATACCTCATTTAACAGTTCAAAATTCCTCTCCATAATCCCCAGATTCTCCCGCATCACCCATAATTGAAGCTCATACACAGAACCCAAACTAGGGTTCCTGTAGTAGAATTCCCGGTAATTACTGTTCCATTGAGATCACCACCCTTACTATCGGTTGTTTGGTAGTCTGACCCTATTGTATCCTTCATTACTTCCATATTGACATCCCCAACTTGATCACTCCTTAAAGCATACGCCGTAAACCCCACCAATAGTGGGTAAAATCTCCCAGAATTTCCAGGGTTTATTGTTCCATTGGTCTGTTTCTTGGCTAATGTTGCAGGAGCTGATCCACCATGACTTCCAGCTTCTTTTGATGCCCCTTTATCACCTCCAGTTGTTGGAATTGATTTCTTCAACTTGGAACTTGAATTATCATCAACCCTAGTTTTTAGGCTGCTAAGGTTTACTGTAGCTGACTCCATAATGCATGTCCCTTGTGTCTAATTGTTTCCCCTATTTTCTTTGCCTCTTGTTGTGTTTGTTGTGTCTAACTGAGATTCCATATCGTCAAAATTCATCACTCCATAGAGCTTTTCCATAATTAACCTCATTATAGTCCTCCAGTTGTCCAGAATCCTCATATGTTTGTGATGGAATTTTATGGCATGATTGATTGACTATCATATTTAGCTCCCTTAATTCATCCTTGTTTGTACCAGACCTTCTATGAACCCACTCAATTGTAGATTCCTTTCTAACCCCCTCATCAATCCCTGCCTCAATAGAAATAAGAGAATTAGTCTTAGCTAATTCTTGATCACCTTCATACCTGACGATTGAATCCCAGTTTGAGTAGGATTTGAATTGTTTTCCTTATTAGTTGCCTCCATTTCCTTATTTTCAACCTCCAGTACCGCTTCCTTCTTAACACGTCTAGCCTCCACCTCTCCTTTATTTAAGGAATTATTTTCAACATTATGAGCCCTAGCCTCCTTATTAATCAAGGTAATTTTTTACTTTCTCCAAATCCTTCACAGAATCACCTACCTTAATCCCAGAATTCTTAGGATTTAAGGTTGAATCTCCAGCCTTATTCACTTGCTCTTGTGCTTGGACCTGATCAGAACATTTGACCAGTTGCTTCTTCACATTATTATTGACCTTATCATCACCTTTTCCATCCGTAATTCTCAAAATTGGTTGATCATTTCCTTCCACCTCCAAAGCATCAAACTTGTTATTAGTAGTCACTGCCTCAACTTTGGCCTTTCCCTTCCCATTGTTAGCTTCATTCTCCTTTGTGTTGTCAATGATATAGCCCCTCTTATCATGTTGATATTTTTTTTTCCTTGCTTTCATACACTCTTGCCTAGATGGATTAGCAATTGGTTTCCCCACAACTTTTCCACTTGATAACACCTTTGTAGAAGTAGTTGATGTGCCAATTACCTCTTCCTCAGTTCTCTTGTCATTGCCTTGATTTCAACTTGCCTCAATTCTGGATTAACAAAGCAGCACTCATCTTCTTTGTGACCTTGTGTCTTGCACGATTTACAATACTTAGGCATATAATCATACCTAATTTTAATCCATTTAGAGTCACCAGGTCAAGATTCATCCATCTCCTCTACAGTTTTGAACCTTCGAGGAAAATTTGACAACAAATTCACCTTAACCTTCACTTTAGCACAACTTGCGAATTCCATTCTGAGTTGCCAAATCCACATGAAGTTGCCTTCCTACTGCCCTAGCTAGTGACAGACCAACTCCTTGCCAAAGAAGTTACGTGGTAAATCTTGAAAGGAAATCCAAGCAATGGCAACCGGAGTTTCCTCATTAGGTTCCACTTAGTACAACGCATCTACCACATTTCAGTTTGTATTTTAAAATAAAATGCAGGTTTTGACAAAATATGGATATAATTCTCCATTAATGAAAGCTTGATTAACACATGACTATGTTATATTAGTCCAACTAAACACTGTCATTTAAGCTCACATTGCATTTGTATGGCTTTACGTAAATCATGAATTCCAGGCTTACCATACAAAAATTTTCCCAAGACTGCCATGTTTAATCCTTGTTGCGCGATGCATTAACGAACTTCCTGCTTCTTATAACGTACAATAGGCTCTCCATGAAGATATTCTATAGGTTTTAGGGCTACGTTAGAAGTTAGTTGCATGGACACATTTAATGCATTTGGTTGGAGGAGTATAGTTTAATTCTGGATGGGATTTGTGTTTGTATGGGTTGTTAATGGATGGGGGAGGGAAGAAGACAATATACCATCCTCGGGAGGAGGCTGGCCCATGGCTTGAGCGGCCGTCGAAGAGCTACGAGGCTGTGTCGCCTCCGAATTGCACAGAATCGCTAGTCGCCTCCGAATTGCATGGAATCGCCAGTCGCCAGAGCTCTCAATCATGTTTTTTTAACAATTAATCCGTATTTTGATCGAGGGGTTTTATAAAAAACTTTTATAAAGTGAATAATTAAGGTTTGAAAATCAATTTAGATTTATACCTTTATGAAATTAATATGGTTGGACTCGTACTCGAATAGTTATTTGAATTTGTGAGTTTTGTCGTGTTCTGAGGTACAGGCCCAGGTTGACGTTTTGGTTTAGTTTGAGTATTAGATTAAATATAAGGCCTTTTTCGTTTGGGTTTGTTTGCTATGGAGTTATTTGATGTTTTTAAGTTGGTTTTTGTTAGTATTGAGCCACTCGAGGTTGATTCGCGAGGGATGGCATTTCTAAAGTATTTTTTGGCTTGCTCGATATTTGATTTGGCTTGTTCGAGGTAAGTGACATATCTAAACTTGGATTTTAGGTATTTAACCCTGGGAAATATGTTATATGAGGTTTATTAGGGTGACACACATGCTAGGTGACGGGCGTCTGGGCATGCCCAGAATAATCATGATCCGAGTTATTTTTTAGACTATTACCGGACTTGTTTTGCTATTATACCTTGTTACATCTGTGTTTCCCTACCTGTTTGATTATCTCAGTTATGATTCATGCTAGAAATCATGTTTAGGCGATGTGCTTATTTGGTTGAGACCTAATGAGGCTATTTCCATTTCTTTTGAGCTATCTGACTTAACTGTGGTTATACACTTAGTCATGATCCTTCATTTGCATATCATATCTCAGTTTTTGTTCATTATTCAATGTTACATCACACGTTGTTGTTGTTTTCCATATGTGGTACTGTTTGGGCTGAGTGATATGAGATTGTGAGCCATTGGGACTTGAGAGGTTGATGACTGAGGTCGGAGTTAGAGTGGTGTTGAGAGTGTTATTTGGATCGGGCTACACGTTGTATGAAGCTATATTGTACTTATTATTATTATATGGATTTGGTTGCACGTTGCAGCAAGCCTTATTGGCTTATTATTATTATTATTATTATTATTATTATTATTATTATTATTATTATTATTATTATTATTATTATTATTATTATGTGGATCAGGTTGCACACTGCAACATGCCATATTGGCTTTTGATTAGCGTTTGGGCACAATCCGCCTTTCCGGATTCTGACATACCAGCAGTGAGCATAGGAACGATGATATATACACGTGCTTTGGTGATGATCTTTTGAGCTAGGAACCTATATAGTGTTGAGTGATTTTCTGTGTGTGATAGAGGGAGCATTGAGCCAGGCATCTTGAGTGGGCTGAGAGTGAGGGTACTTGATGAAATCATTCTGAAACTATTTTTTTAACATGTATATTACGCATGTACGCATAGAGATGTATTTTCCTCATGTAAAATGGTATACAACATTTAATGACAGATATGTATATTGAGACGTATGCATAGAGATGTATTTTTCACACACTAGATGGTATATGACATTTGATGACTCGACATGCATATTGACATGTAGGCATAGAGATATAATTTCCTCTTGCTATTTGGTAAACACAAATGCTTATCTAATGTTTTAAATTGGAAAACACAATTCTTTTTGATAAATACATGTTTAATTGATTTCAGTGGTAAGATTTGGTCTTGACTGTTATACTTGAAAAGCATGTCTACTTTCCGGTAGTTGTGAACGAGCTGAGCATGATAATTCCTTTGAGCTATTTGTTGTTATTGTCATCATTATATCATGTGTTGTTAATGTTATTGGCCATTGGTATTGGACCCTGACCTTCTTCTGAGATCGTATTACTTTCAATCCGAGGTTAGGTTTGTTACTTATTGAGTATATGGGGTCGGTTGTACTCAATACTACACTTTTTTACCTTGCATGCAGATCTTGGAGCTGATGTTGTTGTGTATGGGGGAGCTGGCATTGATGATGTACTTGCATTCCGGTTATAGCTGCCACTTGTCCTTCATAGCTTTAGATTTGTAAATTTGCTTATGTATATTTCGATTAGATGATGTATTTATTTAAATTTTAAATCTTAGAAGCTCATGATTTTGTACTACTAATCATTAGTAGTGTGTATAGAAATTCAGTTATTTTACTCATTTACTCTTATTAGTCTCATTGGAGTTGTGTTGACTGTTTATTGGATTACCTACCGGATTGGGTTAGGTTCCATCACGACTAGATGAATTTTGGGTCGTGACAAAGCATCTAGAAATCTCGACCACCTAGTCAAACCTAGCATATGTTGCAAGATCTCGAGCCATACTGAAACGTAAACCATAGTTGAGGCCACTAATGAACCTCATAATCTTCTCCCTCTCAGTGGGTACCGACCATACTGTATGACGAGCCAAATATGAAAACCTCATCTCATATTGAGTCACTATCATACACTCCTGGCGTAGCTGCTCAAACTGACTACGCAGCTTCTCTCTGCAAGTTGGTGTGACAAACCTCTCTAAGAAGAGAAATAAGAACTCATGCCATGAAAGTGGCGATGCGTTTGCTGGCCTGCTCAACTCATAAGTCTTCCACCATCTGTAAGCTTCCCCTGTCAGCTGAAAAGTAGTAAATGCAAACCCACTAGTGTCCAAAATACCTCATGTGCGAAGAAAGTGCTGACACCTATCTAGAAAATCTTGAGCATCCTCTGATGCTGCTTCACTAAAATTTGGAGGGTTAAGCCTGCCAACCCACTCTAACCTCTTCTGCTTCTCATCACTCATAAGTGGACCAACCTCGGCCCGAGCAGCGGAAACCGGCTGAATAGGCAATACATCCGGTGACTGGTGACCTTGAGCTAGATGCTCTAGAGTATGAGCGGTAGGAGTCAGGGCACCTCCCCCATCCTCTGAAGTGGCTGGTGCAACTGGTATCGAAATTCCCTGAGCCAGGCTCATGCACACAGTCAAAATCTTGGCTAAGGCCTCCTGAAGGCCAGGAATAACAATGGGGACTACTGGTGCCTGAGTTGGTCCCACCGATTCAGCAACATCTGGTACTTTCTTCTCAGTTGGAGCAACTGGTGGTTCCACAGGTGCTTCTCTAGCTGTAGTACGACCATACCTAGGCCTATACGGCTGCACCGGCCTCTCGCGGCCCTAACTGCTGGTAATGGTGGATGTCCTCCTAATCCGGTCGCTCATGTCCTCATCATCTGTAAGAGAAAAGAAGAGTCAAGTTTCAAACATTAGAAATAACAAATTAGCACGACAATAATTCAAGGAAGTGAAGTTTTTCTAACAGTTCGTTACCCTCTCAAACATAAGTACATATGTCTTCGTACTGATCTGAAAGACTCTACTACACTTTCTCGTGACTCATAATACCTATGAACCTAGGGATCTGATACCAACATGTCACGACCCAAAATCCCAAGCCATCGTGATGACACCGAACACACTTTCTAGGAAATCCAGACATAATAATAAAGAACCAAAATAGGAGAAAAGATATAAATAACATTAGTCTGAAACAATAATATAGTACAATATTGCTAATACATGATAAATCCCACAAAAACTAGTAAATACAGAGTCATGAGCTCTAATATGGAAATACAAGTCTGAAATGACCAAATACAATATTTTCTGAAACCAAGACAATAGTACATAAGAAAATATATGCCAAGACTGCGGGCAAGAATGCAGCTTTACCTCGTCTCTCGATACGCAGCTCAACAAGCAACTCCGCTACTGATGACTGATCCCAACACCTGGATCTGCACAATTAAGTGCAGAGTTTAGCATGAGTACAATCGACCAAATGTACTCAGCAAGTATCATATCTAATCTCGATGAGGTAAAAGAAGCGAGAATTATGAATGATACTTGTTATAACCTCTACAGTTGCATAAATCCAACAAGTAATGAACAATAACGTGATCAAGTATAAAGCAACTCAAGTACTCTGCTCACTCATTAAGAATGTAAAGATGATATACAATTAAATCATGTATTAACCATAAAAATTGCAAGTAAGATGAAACGCAAAATCCAAAGACCTCAATATTTCCATAATCGTATCAAACCACTAATCAGTTTCCTCAAATCCATGTGTACACCATCAAGGAAGAAACATGAGAGGGTGACCTTAGGGGGGTGTATCTATATCCACGTGTTGCATAGGCAACTCACGTGTTGCATGGACCACTCACGTGCTAATAATATTAAGCGAACAGACAATTCACGTGTTGTACGGACAGCTCGCGTGCTAATAATATCAATATATGGATCTGTATGGAAAACTTACCTGATGCACGGATCACGTGCCAATAATATCAATTGCATGGACATCTCACGTGCCAATAATGACGTGGTCACCGGCTACAGCTCATAATACACTAGAAGCAAATATAAGAGAATATATGTACATGATCAATGACTATCATATTTCATACTCCTAAACTTATATAAATAATATTCTATAGTGTAGGCATGTCCAATGTGCGCTATCACAGCTAGAACAAGAAACTTAATCATGAATTAGAAGTTCATTAGGTCCAATCGGGAGAATAACCTCAACGAAATCTCAGATGTAGTACAAATAACTCACAAAGGGGTGCAAATAGGAGAAACATCACAGTTTGAAGCTTAGCAATCAATTCAAGTCTTGTCATAGACAAAGCACTACCCCAAGCATGAAAATAGTACCTCGGTGCATGCATATAGGCTCAAACCTGCACATATGGAAACTCATAGCACGTAGCTATCACAAATAATTCAAGAAACTAGTGTCTCAACCAAGTTTAGGTAAGATACTAACCTCAATCAAGCCAAATTTCTCCTCTAACAAGCCCTTCCCGCACGTATCAACCTCCATATGACACGAATCTAGCTAAGACTTTTAATCAAAATAAAAAATTCAACTTCGGTCGCACACCTCGAAACCGGACAAAATTCACAAATTCAGAACACCCATTCAATTATGAGTTCAACCATACTAATTTCATCCAATTTGACTTTAAATCGACCTTCAAGTCCTCAATTTACACTTTAGGCAATTTTTTAATAAAATTCCCAATTTTTCCAATTCAAATCACCAATTAAATGATAAAAAAAATGGAATCATGAATAATAGATAAATCCGAGTCAACAATACATACCTCGATCCAAATTGCGAAAATCCCCTCCAAGATCACCCAAAACCGAGCTCTACAACTTAAAATATGTTAAAATAAACCAAACCCTTGAAATGGAGTACTATATAGTATGCCCAAGTATATACATCAAGATCACGGGACCTACTTCGCGATCGCGAAAAACAAATAATCAATACGCTCAAAATAGCCTATGCGAAGATCACTTCGCGAACACAGGCTAATCTACGTGATCGCGTATGTTTAAAGCCTGACGCACCCAGCTGAACATCTCTTCTACGCGAACGCATGACCATACTCGTGATCGTGCTGGACTGCCTCTCAAGGCTTCACGAGCGCAGACGCATTATCACGGACACATGGAACAAATTCTTTCCGCGATCATGACATCCTCTTCTCGATCACTAAGAAGGAAACCAGAACCTTAGAAACAACATACCAGCAATGAAGAAAATGGTCTGAAACCCATCCGGAACACACTCGAGGCCCCCGGGACCCCGACCAATTGCACCAACCAGTCTTAAAACACAATACAAACTTACTCGAAGCCTCAAATCACATCAAACAACACCAAAACCACGAATCGCACCTTAATTCAAACCTAATGAAACCAATAAACTTTCAACTTCTAAAACTCATGTTGAACCATATCAAACCAACTCCTAATGAATTCATATTTCGTACATTAGTCCCAAATGACACAATGGAACTATTCCAACTCCCGAAACCAAAAATCTAACCCGATATCAATAAAATCAACTCTCGGTAAAACCTCTCAACCTTCCAAACCTTCAATTTTTGCCAAAAACCCTCAAAACAACCTACAAAACTCCGAATCAATATCCAGACATACGCCTAAGTCCGAAATCACCATATGAAGCTATTGGAACCATAAAAACTCTATTCCAGAGTCATCTACACAAAAGTCAAACTCCGGTCAACTCTTCCAACTTAAGCCTTCAACCTTGGGACTAAGTGTCCTAATTCACTCCACAATATTCCCGAAACCAAACCAACTATCCAGACAATTCATAAAATCATAAATGAACATAGGAGAGGCAATAAATAGGGGAACGACACTACAATACACAAAACGACCAGTTGGGTTATTACAATAGCTCATTTGGAAACATATCTTGATATTATCCCGTGTAACCTCCTCCACACAAATATCATGTATCTTGTAGATAAATCCCAAAAAACCCTTACATATCATCTTTTGTGCCTTCCTGAAAGATATAAAGTTACCCTTATGGTTTATAAGATCATCTACACCCTAAATAGAAATTATCTTTTGCATGCATCGGCATCGTGTCTGGTAATAGCAAAAACTCAGGGAGGTCCTCCTACACTTTGTGCACCTTGTCTGTGTCACGACCCAAAAGCCAACTATTCATGATGGCACCTAACTCAACTCTCCAGGTAATCCCATTTAACAATAATCCAATTTCAAATGAGATTTACTATAAAAATAATAATGAAATAACCGAACTTTTGTACAACAACACAAGGACTGGTAGTGCAATAATGAGCTTCTAATATTTAGAGTTTACAAAGCTAGTCTGAAATAAATACATCATTTGTTCGAAATACACATAAATAGATTTATAAATCTATACCAAGAACGAGAGGCAGTTATAGCCGAAACACAAGTGCATCTTCAATGCCAGCTCCCGCTATACACAACAACATCAGCTCTAGAATTTGCATGCGAGGCGCAGAAGTGTAGTATGATTCCAACCGACCTCATGCACTCAATAAGTAACAAATCTAACCTTAGGTTGAAAGAATTGACAAGCTTGGATAAACGATCATACTCCAACACTAATAGCCAAGAACGACTCATAATAATATAATAAAAGCAGTACAAGTAATAATTCAACGATATGATTCTCAGCTCGTTCACAATTACGGAAAATAGGCATACTTTTCAGGTATAACAGTAAAACTCAACTCTTTCACAGAAATCACCAAAATATGATTATATTAGAAAAACTGTAATTGTTCCCAAAAACTTTCAATGACAGATTAATAATTAGATAGCATGAGGAAAGTACATCACTATGCCTACACGTTGGTATGCATGAGAAGTAATATATGTAACAATACTGTATAGCATGAGGAAATGCATCTTTATGCCTACATGCAAAGTATGCATGTCAAATGTAATGCATCACGGTGACAAACTCATGTACTCACACACTCAGAGTACTCAATCTCACTGTCTCATACTCAATCACTTGGTACACTCAATCACTCGGCACTCAATCACTCAGCACTCGATACCCACGGCCACTGTTGGTATGTCAGACTCCGGAAGGGCGGATTCTTCCCAAGTGCTAATATAAAGCCAATATGGCCAGCTGCGATATGCATCCCGATCCCATAATAATAGATAAAGACGATAAGGCCTGCTTCGGTGTGCAGCCCGATCCATAGTGTGTGTGTGTGTGTGTATATATATATATATATATATATATATATATATATAAAGCCAATATGACATTCTGCGGTGTGCAGCCCAATCCACAATATTACTCACAATACGGCTCTCAAGCCCCAACTCAGTCATCAATGTCTCTAGTCTCACGGGCTCACATATCTCATATCACTAAGCCCAAATAATGACAACATGATGTATCAGTGAATGATAACAAAGACTGAGATATGATATGCATGAATGAATATGACTCAGTAAAAAATGGCAACTTGAGCAATTAACTCAACATCAATAATGACCTCGGTGGATCCGAATAGAATAAGCACGTAGCGTAAATAGGATTTCTAACATGGATCACAACTCAATTACTCTAACATGTAGAAGTTACATGGATAGAAACAAGATATAATAGCAAAAAATGTCCTGTCATAGTCTAAAAGTCGACTAGAATAATGATTTCCTTGATGCACGCCCACACGCTCGTCACGTAGCATGTGAATCACCTCAATATCTCTCTTATAACATAGTTCCCAGTGTTAAATACTCTCAATTCAATGCTTAGATAAGTTACTTACCTCGAACAAGACAAATCCAATATCGAGCAAGCAAAATAATACTCGAGAAATGCCACACCATGCGTACCTACC
Source organism: Nicotiana paniculata (assembly GCA_005239505.1). Taxonomy (NCBI): domain Eukaryota; kingdom Viridiplantae; phylum Streptophyta; class Magnoliopsida; order Solanales; family Solanaceae; genus Nicotiana; species Nicotiana paniculata. Next base: position 13,664 of record ML350429.1, on the reverse strand, counting down.
TCTGAACGGCTCGAAACTAGCCAAAAAAAACTCAAGAACATCAAATAATGCCAAAGGAAGAAAACTCAATTGATAAAGGCCGAACCTTTAATCAAAATTCCAAAGTCAACCAAAAAGTCAACGTCCGACTCGCCTTGGATTCCAAATCCAAGCTTACCAAAGAGAAGCCCGAACCAACAAGCTCACACAAGCAAAAATGGACTCAATCAGAGTATGATAGCTCAACCAATTCGTCAAAACATTGCTCTTAGGTGTTCATAACCCAAGAGTCTAACCCATACTAGTTGGGTCCCATATCTCCCGTAATACTCCTCCAAAACTCGCCAAAGTCGAGTATGTTATTCTCCTAATATAGCAGAACAAAGCTCCAAAAAATGATAAATAAATGCCTCTAATAATTTTTTATTTTCAAAATTTAGGACATGACCCTAGGTCTTGATTTAAAGAACTAAATGGATTTTCAATTAAAATCATGGATTATATCTTAAACCAAGGGAATGCATCAAAGGAAAAAACTTAGGTTATGGTTTAGACCTTACCCCATGGAAGAAACATGAATAAAATCCTTGAATTCTCCCAATCCTAAACTTTCAAGATAAGAAAAACTCTAACAACATTAATAGCAAAAAATCCCGAGTTGTTCTGCCTCGTTACTTGTGCCAAATAGTCTCGAAACTCACTTTTGATGCCTATAATGGATTCCTCGTAAAATTTCAGTCAAGTTAGGTTTTTGAATCACTCCATATGACCTTATAATGAAGAAGATATGTTGGTTGCAATATTTAGAATAGTGCAGATTTTTAAATACGAATCGGAGGCAATTTCATAATTAATCTGAAAAATTTGGCAACCCAATTCTTAGTAAAATGATCGTAAATTCCTCACACGATGTCGAAAATTGATGATTTCAGTTGCTATGGTTCCAAAATTACGATACGGATATAATGATTTAGTTGAAACACAAATGAAATGTCGTTTGATCAATATGGTAACCTTAATGCTCAAATTGACTTCAAAATCGAAAACAATCACCGTACAACCCAAACTTATCCAAAACTCATAGGAATTTAACCGAACTTTGTGTATATGTCCAAAATCATCATAAAAACTTATTGGAATAATTAAAACTCGATTCCGAGTCCGTTTATCCAAAATTCAAATCTTGGTCAACTCTTCAAACTTAAAGCTTCTAAAATGAGAATTATTCTTCCAAATCAATCCTGAACTGCTTGAAATCGAAACCAACCATATACGCAAGTCGTAACCGGTCAGGTCATTACATTCTCCCCTACTTAAACATACGTTTGTCCTCGAACGTGCCAAGAGTCATTCCAAAGACATCAATTCATTGTGTAACCTTACATGCACATACCCGGGGGTGATCCCATGCCACCGCAATCCATATTAGTCCGTCAACTCAATATAACCGAAGATTTTTCCTTCAACCTTAGCCTATAAACTTTGTAACCCAATTTCCAACATCCGAAATTCCTTACAAGACCGGAATCTCGCATCTACACACTATATAAGTCTGAACAAGCTGTATCAAGCCATAACAATAACCATAACCTAAGATGAAATCACATGATACACCACATAGCTCGCATACTCGTAGCAATAATTTACGATAACAACAACTGCTCAAAACAAACCCGATACCGGTAATAAGCCCCATATAAATTAAAACCTTGTTCAAAAACTTAGTACACTGCCGATGATGAAAGAAACATGCAGAAACTCATAACCAATCATAAAATCAACAAGCCATGGAGCTCTCTCTTGTCTGACAAGAACCAAAGCCAAATTCTAAGCTGATTAGTTACACTATTCTTCCAAACCTATCATAATCAAACATGATAGCAATCACTTCAGACACAATGACTTCATCTCATCAAATACAAGCTACTCTACTGATATGCCACACTAATACTAACTAGATCCATAAACCGTGCAATCTGTGCACCAATAAGCAACAACTCAAATGCCCCAAAAATGGAAGATGACTCAAATGAGAGAACTGTTCTGCCAGCTCAATAGTTACCACCACAAGCACTATGCTATGGACCCATCACATAAAGGAATACCAAAATACATAAAATCAACACAAAGAATCATACCCCGTCATATTGTGTTATCCAATCCAAACACCTGTCCACATGAAATACCCTAACCCTTAGTTCTCCAATCAACAATCACACATGAATCAACATCAAGTTCAAGAAGTTCATGATCCTAACCCTGGAGATAATAACACAATATACCACAACTCGGGAAGACCATAACCAAGGCATAATGAACTATTCAACTCCCCAGGAACCATCTCGCTCAAATTTCACCCCAAGACCCAATAAAATGCACCATGTGTGCAATTAACCAACAGATCACAACCCATTGTATCATAAAAAAGTAACACATATAACATATCAAAACACAAACAAGCTCAACTCCAATTGAATGACACACCTCTCAATAATAATAGTGTTGAGTCAATAAACTCGACCTGGTGTAGATTAAGCGTCATCATTAGGCCTGCCAATAGGCCCCCAAATCAACTCTGATCATCCACAAATAGATAAATAACCCTCCAAGAGTCTACAATGACCTAACCATTACGAATACAATTAGCTATATAACTTTTGTCATACCTTCACAGTCCACAACCAAGGAACAATTTGCCTATTAGAACTCCCAGTCTCCAAATCCCTAGAATACCAGAATCACCGTATCTAATCCCAACTCGACAACTCAAGTGACTGACACAACCTTCATACACAATCATCCTACTAGAAATATTTCTATAATTCTTTCAAGCCACAAAGCAAAATCTGAACACTAGTAGCCGATCAACCAGCCGAGTACCGCAACACTAATGAAGCATCTGTAACTCAAAAGATATTGTTCCTTCTGTCATGCGCACCCTTCTCATACAATTCCAAGTAGTAATAGAATTTATCTAATCATCAGAAACCGTCGGTGCTATCCAAAATTCATGACCTTCCCTCCAAATCTGAACCGCCATTGTACATGCAAATCTCAATCCCACGGGACACACCGCATCTATCATGCCATCATGAGAAAATCACAAGAATCTCATTATCAACTATGGGTCACGAGCAGAATACATGCCCGATCTATTCAGAAACCTTTCACTTGATCCCATCCAGGAGAAAATTACAACTTGCAACATACCTTTCATACATGTAGATAATATCTATCTCAAATTGTGAAAGAAATCATCGTGTAATGACCAAGCCGGTCGTTTATGACTGTATTATCCCCGACTCCCTATTTATGTCCTTCTTTGTGTTATATTGTGGTAATGTGACTTGCCGGGAGGTTTGGTTTTTGGTTTCGAAGAGAAATGGGACACATAGTCCCTAAATCGGAAGTAAAGTCATAGGAGTTGACCGTAGTTTGATTTGTGTGAAGACCACTCCGAAATGGATTTTTGATGGTCCCAATAGCTCCATAGGGCGATTTGGTCTTAGAAGCATGTCCAGATGTTGATTTGGGGGCCCGTAGGTCATTTCGACGTTAATTGGCGAAAGTCGGAAAGTTAGAAGATTTAGGAAGGTTTGACCGAGAGTGAACCTTTTGATATCAAGGTCAGATTCTGGATGGAAGTTGGAGCAGGTATTCAATGTCAATTATGACTTGTGTGCAAAATTTGAGGTCAATCGGACTTGATTTGATAGGTTTCGGCATCGGATGTGTAAGTTAGAAGTTCTAAAGTTCATTAGGGTTGAATCGATGTGCAATTAGTGCTATTGATGTTGTTTGATGTGATCTGAGGCCTCAACTAAGTTCTTATCATGTTTTAGGACTTTTTGGTATAATTGGTTGAGGTCCCAGGGGCCACGGGGGCGATTCGGATCGATATCGGATCATTTTTGGACTTATGCAATTGCTGAAGCTCCCAGCTTTTGGTGTCATCGCACCTACGGTGGGATTGGCCGCAGGTGCGGACTCGCATAAGCGAGCTGTGAGTCGCAGATGTGAAGCTGGCCTTGCCAGAAGTGGTCACATGAGTGGAAAGTTTATCAGCAAAAGCGCCTTCGCTTCTGCAATGGCGGGTGTGCAAAAGTGCCAGTGGTTGCATGTACGATGTTGCATCCGTAGAAGCGGGCTTGAAGGCGCGAGCCATTAACCACAGAGGTGGTACCCCTGGACGTAAGTGATTTCTGCACCTGTAATGGGTTTTCCGCAGGGGTGGCATCACAGAAACGCTTCTTGGGCCGCAGATGCGGAATCACTAGGCAGAAAAGGGGAAAATCGAGGGTTTGCTCTCATTTTCATTTTAGGACTTTGAGAGCTCGGATTGAGGCGAGGTTTTGAGGGATTTTCAGAGGAAGCATTTGGGTAAGGATTCTTGACTCTTTTTTGATTAATTCCCATGAATCTACTGTTAATTACACCTTCTAATTATGGTTTTGGAGTTTAAAATTGGGGAAAAAGTGTAGAAGTTCTTAGACCAAGTTTTTGTGTTTTGAAAGACTAAATGAGCTCGGATTTTGATCATTCTTGTATGGTTGGACTCGATATCGACTGGGTTTTCCAATTTTTATAATTTTGGTCGAGTTTCGATACGCGAGACCGGGTCGACCTTTTGGGGCGATTTTTCCAATTCTTGCTAAAATCATAATTTCATTATTTAGGTTAGTTTCCTATTGTTATATTTATACTATGTAATTATTTTTGGCTATATTTTATCCCTTCAGAGTCGGAAAGTCGAGGGAAAGGCCTTCTTATTGATTGATTGAGCGAGGTTTGAGGTAAGTGACTTGTCTAACCTTGTGTGGAGGAAATTCCACTTAGGATTTGGTAGTGTTATGGTAAATGCAATATGTGAAGGCCGTGTACGCGAGGTGACGAGTGCGTACTCGGGCGAAATGTTGAAAATCTGGTTTCTGCGAAGTAGTTTCTTTTTATATCCTTAATTGAGTAACTCTAGAATGTGTAATCATCATGTTTAGCCTAATTTGATATGTCTACGTGTCTTATCTCTTATTTGAAAATTGTACAACATTCTTAATTGAATTACCTGCTTCCTTGATTTTGTATTCATTATTTAACTATGGAATTCTTTTCCTGAAATACCATTGTTTCATTTGTCATGTTTTGGTTTTCGTGATTATTGTTGAGGTGATTTGTTTGGTTGTGGCATGAGGCTTCTGCCGTGTGGATTGTTATTATGGCACGAAGTTTCTATCGTGCAGAATGTTATTATGGCACGAGGTTTCTGTCGTGTGGATTGTTATTGTGGCACGAGGTTTCTGTCGTGCAGATTTTTATTGTGGCCCGAGATTTCTGCCGTGCAGATTTTTATTGTGGCACAAGGTTTCTGCCGTGTGGTTAATATTATAAGGAGAGATTATGAGATAAATTACTTTTGGGACTACGAGCCGGTACCTCGGGAGTACCCCTATTAATTTCCTCTACTTGTTGTATTGTTTGTTGTTGTTGTTCCCTAACTTGTAAGATTCTTACTTCCTTATGTGTTGTGTTTGTCTTCTTGATTCTGTGTTGCTACCTTTAGTAAATTTCTATTGTTACACTTCCCTGTCACTTTATTATGTCATTGTATCTTCTTCCTTGTTTCTTCTTAGTCCTGGTAGGGGCCCTGACCTGACCTCGTCACTACTCTACCGAGGTTAGGCTTGGCACTTACTGGGTACCGTTCTGGTGTACTCATACTACGCTTATGCACATGTGTTTGTGCAGATCTAGGTGCATCCTATCAGCCTCGATATTAGAGGGTTATGCTTCTGCTTGGAGAGTTCAAGGTACACCTGTCCGCGTCCGCAGGCCATGGAGTCCCCTTCTATCCTGTCTTTTCCTTGTTTCTTTATGTTTTGATAGAAAGTGATGTATAGGATATTTGCAACACTGTATCCAGAGCTTGTGAATTATATCTGCCGGATTTTGGTAGTTGTTTATACTTTGAGTTGTAGATTTTATTTATTACAGTTGTTGACATTTTGAGACTTAGCTTAATATCTTAGTTATTCCGCATTCTTGCCGTCATGATATCCTACCGAGGGAAAGTGGGTTGTGACACATCGAGAAAACTTGGAAACCCATTTGCACATAACCAAGCCATTAGAACTGAATCCCTCTAACTCAACCAAGTCACACATGTGGCCAAACCCAAGAGTATTGCCACAAAACACCTATAGAGGTTACCACATCATAAGTGCCCAAAGGACTGATCATATCCATTACTGTGTTGATCCAACCTACTTCCAAGATGTCATATTTCTCCATGTCCCTTCTAAATTACCCTCACATTGACACTTCTCCTAGAAAGAACACCACGATCCTTACCCAAAGCTCACCACAAGAGATCCTAGCACAAAACAACACCGCTCTAAGGCCCATAAGCCGTTGTACTCCCTCTTAAGACCCACAAAAGTAACAAAACCAAGACACCCACTCTGAAGAGACCTTCTGTGAATCTGAAGTTGTTCTTTTTACTGATACTGAAATGTAGAAACCATAGTACTATAGAAATACTGCAAGTCCCGGCACCATCCACTGTAAATCTTAGATCTTAGCATACAAATCGGGGGAATCCTCCAAATGCCACTTATGAATCTTGATCTCTTTAGAACCTTCTCGAGAGTTATCCTCTCTGTTCAAATCTCAAGTGCATCGCCCAAACGGGCCTAACGACTTGTGCCCCATAAGCACGACAACACCCAAATAAGTAACCCCGCCATAATGCAGCCGAGTAAATTCCTACTCCATGCACACTATATCCTTCACCAATAACAACTCAAATAATTTCATGATTTCTATATACCCATAAAGTGTAATATAACATGTTTTCCTTACTCGAGTCATCCTTGATCTCAACCTCTGTAAGTCATAACCGATCCACAAGTATGCCTCAGACCAAAACCAATGCAACACATAACCATGCGATCAAATCGTCATTAGAAAACTCCCCCACTTGGATCAAAGCCATAGAACAAAACATTTGATATCTCACAATACCCATACTCTATTACTGCCATAATCTCGTACATTGAGATTCAACTAAATCCTTCGTAAGCTCATGCAACACAAATCATAAAATACCTCAAATCATCTGGTAAGATTTTATTCATCCTTGTGACAGTCAAGCAAACTTTGTCAACCGAACCAAACTCGAATCGCAACACATATAACCCACTGGTAGAAAGAAACTCTCCACACAACATCATAAGGATCACACAACCATGGACCACCATGCAGGAGATAAATCACTTGCTTAGCCTCAAATTGGCATCTCAATATGCCCTACCATGGCCACAACCATCATGGAATCACTTAATCATCCCGATTCTAAACTTGTCAAGTCAACTTTGTCAACCGAACCAAACTCGAATCGCAACACATATAACCCACTGGTATAAAGAAACTCTCCACACAACATCATAAGGATCACACACCCATGGACCACCATGCAGGAGATAAATCACTTCCTTAGCCTCAAATTGGCATTTCAATATGCCCTACCACGGCCACAATCATCATGCAATCACTTAATCATCCCGATTCTAAACTTGTCAACAAGACATAAGAAGCTACTTCATCCCATAAATGGACAACATGAAAGATCCCTCCACAAGATCATAAATCAAGACTGTACAACACATTAAGACAGAAATCAAGCATCCAATAGTCCTTTTTCACATCCTAAGAAAACTCTTCTCGTCACATCTAATCCATATAAATACATCCCATAGTCACATCATACTCATCATATAGCTATCCAACCACTCACTGAGATATAAATCTCGCTCCTAGGTGTACTACCGAACATATAAGATCAAAAGGACATGCACAAACAAATGAAACCACTGATCCCAAACTACGGTCATAACCCTGCCCCAAGTCCCTAGACTGGCCCATCACAAAAACACAAAAGACACACCTCGCACCTCAACCATGGAATCACAAGTTGTCAATGTACAGCTGATACTGAGCGCTCACATAACATACAAGTGAGTGAAAAGAATTAAAAGAGATATGTTTCAAGATGAATTAATCTCGCACGATAAGGAAAGAAAGATGGGAAGTTAATCCTAAATTCCATGTAGTCTCTCGAAGATAGGTATGGACGTCATCATACCAATCCGCAAGATTCCTCTAGACACTTGCTCATGACTCATAGAACCTATGAACCTAGAGCTCTGAAACCAACTTTCCATGACTCAAACTCTAACTGGTCATGATGGCACCTAACCCAGCCCGCTAGGTAAGCCAATTACAATAATCCAATTTCAAATGAGATTTACTATGAAATAATGATGAAATAACTGAACATTTATATAACAACCCAAGGACTGGTAGTACAAATCATCAGCTTCTAAGATTTAGAGTTTATAATGCTAGTATGAAATAAATACATCACTTTTTGAAATATAAATAAACAGATTTATAAATCTAAATCTACTTAGAACTAGAGGTAGATATAGCCGGAACACAGGTACATCTTCGATGCCAGATCTCGCCGTACGCAGCAACATCAGCTCCAAATATGCACTCAAGGTGCATAAATGTTGTATGAGTACAACCGACCCTATGTACTCAATAAGTAACAAACCTAACCTTAGGTTAAAAGCAGTGACGAGCTTGGACAAACGGTCAAAATCCAACACCAATAGCCAAGAACGACTCGTAACAATATAATAAAAGCAATACATGTGATAAAACAAAGATATGATTCTCAGCTCGTTCACAATTACGGAAAATAGGCATGCTTTTCAGGTATAACAGTAAACCCCAACTCTCTCATGGAAATCACCAAAATCTGAATATATCAGAAAAACTGTGATTTTTTCCAAAAACTTTCAATGACAGATAAGATATTTCATTATCAGATAGCATGAGGAAAGTACATCTCTATGCCACACGTTGATGTTCATGAGAATTCATGAATGTAACAATACCGTATAGCATGAGAAAATGCATCTCTAAGCCTACATTCCAAGTATGCATGCCAAATGTAATGCATCACATTGATAAACTCATGTACTCACACTCTTAGAGTACTCAATCTCACTGTATCACACCCAATCACTCGGTACACTCAATAACTCTGCACTCAGTACCAGCGCTCACTGTTGGTATCTCAAATTCGGAGGGGCGGATCCTGCCTAAGCGCTACCATAAAGCAAATATTGCTTGTTGCAGCGTGCAAACCGATCCCATAATAATAGATAAAGTCTATAAGTTCTGCTACAATGTGCAGCCCGATCCATAATAATAATATATATAAAGGCAGTATGACCTAGCGTGCAGCTCGATCCACAATATCACTCTCAATACGGCTCTCAGGCCCCAACTCAGTCATCAATCTCTCCAGTCTCACAGGCTCACATATCTCATGTCACTCAACCCAAATAATGATAACATGATGTAACAGTGGATGATAACAAGATACTGAGATATGATATCCAAATGAATGAATAAGACTAAGTACAAAATGGCAACTTAAAAAATTAACTCAACATTATTAATGACCTCGGTGGGTCCCGACAGAATAAGCACATAGCCTAAAAAGGATTTCTAACATGGATCATAGCTCAATTACTCTAACACGTAGAAGTTACATGGATAGAAACAAGATATAACAGTAAAACAAGTCCGGTCATAGTCTAATAGTCGACTAGAATCATGACTTCCTCGGTGCACACCCACACACTCGTCACCTAGCATGTGGGTCACCTCAATACCTCTCTTATAAAATATTTCCTAGGATTAAATACCCTCAAATTCAAGTTTAGATAAACTACTTACCTCGAACAAGACAAATCCAATACCGAGCAAGCCAAACAATACTCGAGAAATGCTATACCACGCGTACCGAACTCCGAACGGCTAGAAACTAGCCGAAAGAAACTCAAGAACATCAAATAATGCCAAAGGAAACAAACCATCGATAAAAGTTGAACCTTTAATCAAAAGCCCAAAGTCAACCAAAAAGTCAACAAAAGTCAACGTTAGGCCTGCCTTGAATTCTGAATCCAAGCTTACTCGAGGGAAGCCTGAACCAATACAATCTCACACAAATGAAAGCCGACTCAATCGGAGTCTGATAGCTCAACCAATTTTCCAAAACATCGCTCTTGGGTGTTCATAACCCAAGAGTCCGACTGACACTAGTTGAGTCCCATATCACCGAAAATACTCCTCCAAAACTCGCCAAATTCGAGTATATTGTTCTCTTAATATAGGAGAACAAAACCCCAAAAGGAATTGAGAAATAAATGCCTCTAACTCATTTTTAATTTATAAAATTTAGGACATAACCCCAGTCTTGATTTAAAGAATTAAATGGATTTTCAATTAAAATCATGGACTAAAGCTTAAACAAAGGGAATGAATCGAAGGGAAATACTTAGGTTATGGCTTAGACCTTACCCCATGAAAAAATCTTGAAAAACATCCTTGAATTCTCCCAATCCCAAACATTCAAGATAAGAAAAACTCCAACAACATTAATAGCCAAAGAAGACCAGTTGTTCTGCCTCGTTTCTTGTGCCAAACGATTTCGAAACTCGCTTATAAAATTAATTTTATTATTTTTTAATAAGAATTCAATAGACAAGGTTGTATTAATTTTAAAATCTTAAATATTTAAAAATTAACATAGAAGTTATTGTAGTCCAAAAAATAAGTTATCAGTTCTGTCATTTTCCCCATGAGTTCTTCCGTTTAATATTTTATGGTTATTTTGTTCTATCAATATTGTATTCTTGCTTTTATAATAACATAGGCTCTCATGTTTCTAAATAAATTTGGACAAATAATACGTTTTTAAATTAAATTAGTAATATGATTTTTTTTTAAAGTATATCCTAAAAGTAATAGGATTTCATGGCTAAAAATATGTCCATATCCCGAAAGTAATTATACTAATAAAAAATCTAACGTGATCCTAAAGATACTAATAGGAAATCTAACGTGATCCTAAAGATATTAAGTTTACATGCTAAAATGTAGTATTATATATTTATGCCCAAAAATAGGATTCCTAAATGTAACCATGTAGGCTTTCTAACGTGTAGTATTATGTCTTATAACTAATAGGATTACAAGGTTAATGTCTAGAATTTCGGTTATGTTCTTTTGTTGTGAGTATGGTTAATATTAAAAGGTTATTTTTGTCAACCAATATATATATATATATATATATATATATATATATATAGTCTTCTAGTGTGATGTCGTTCATCTTTTTTATTCTTCTAAACCTATATTTCACACTAGACAAAATAGTCATTTAATTTTCTCCATCGGAATAGGACCTTTAAATCAACTAACATTTTGACAATTAAAGCTATTACTTTTTTTAAATTATGTAAGAATTTCCATTATTTAAGAATTTAAAACAACAATTATACGTTGATTTAATTGTCCAACGGAACTACATCTAAGTAACCATATTCTGTCTACCACTTTAATGTAACCGTATTCTATTTACCAACTCCATACCTTTTAAGTTAAGATAATTGCTTCTGTTGTCTAAATAAAGATTATATTAATCCTCTTTTAATTTTAATACAAAATTGGAAAGAACAGATTCTATGTGCCTAGGTTACAATTTTTGTTATTACCATGTAAAAAACAGACTTATAAATATCAAAGAAAAAACTAAGAACACGACTTAATCCAAGAAAAAGAATCAGAACATATTTTTAAATTTTTAATTTCTTTTATTATAAAAAGTAGCTTTAATTTATGTCCTACATAAAATATTTATTTTAGAATCTTGAAATAGTAAAGTAGATATATTTATTATTCTTCATGGAAATGAAAATTTAATTGTACTTATAATCTTTAGTCAAAATACAAATTGTTTACTAAACTTTCCTCTAAATTAGAAAATCAGTCTTTAAATATGTAAGTCTCTAACATATACCACATACTTTTTATGTCGAGCATGGTTTTAAACTTTTAATCTCTTTTGTTATAAAAAGTAGCTTTGCTTATTTTTCTACATAATTTATTTTAGAATCTTGATGATAAACCAATTGTCAAAAAGTTACCATTAATTTTAAAGCTTCATTAGGAATGCACTAGATCTCCTTTTCAAAAATTTAAATTATTATTTAATTTTCCAAGATGTTAACGTAAAAGAAAAATAATAAACATTTAATGATATGATTGGATGAAGATCTAGAAAATTTGTTTAAGGAACTGCTTCCGCAAGACCATTTAAGGTTTATGATATTTAGATGAAATACAACTATTATACAAATTCTGATGTAATATAAATACTTTTTTTGTTTTTTTTGGCAATCCACTAGGCAGTGCCTAGGGCTAGTATTTATTTATATATATTAAAATAAAACAGAGTATCATGTCGTCTTGCGAGATGCAAAATCATAATTTATTCCTACTACATAGATTCTATTATCAAGTTTGTGAATGAGACTCCCAAACTTGATATTACACATTGATATACTAATAATATGAACACTACTATCTAACGATTGCATGAAACTATCCAAGGAGCTGTAAATTGTTGCTCCTTACTTGTGTAATTCATATCCATTGCTTGAATTCGACTGCCTCATCCCAGCAGTGTTGAAGAAAATTTTGTGTAGCAACTGAGCTTGCAGCTGATCTTTCTAAACCAGCTTTTCATCCTGTTATCATTATTGACTTGTTGTTGACTCCTCTGTCCATCTATCCCTGTTCATTTTTGTTACACAATCTGGGCAATTTTACTCGTATCATTGTTGATGCTCCAGCTTCATGAACTGTGAATGTCCAGTTCTCTTTCATGTCTTTTTCTCCAGTTTGTTCCATCCTCTTTTAGTGTCGAAGAGAAGTCCATTTGAGCATATAACATAAGCATCTTCAATTCATCATACTGCCCAATTCTCTTAAGTGTTCTGGGCATATTTTCCATCAGTGCAGTGTTCCCATTCCAGCTCTACCAGCTCTGCCCAATTCTCTTATATTTTCTGGACTTGTTACTGCTGATCCTTCTTCCCATGATATTCCATGCTACTAAGATATTTTCTAGATCTAAGGTTCTTCCTTTGGAATGAATGCATAGCATTGATACCACCACTTGGAGATCCCTTTCGAAATAGAACGATATCTCAGTTATTGTACCTGCACAACAACAAACCATGTTAATAAACCAATGGATCACCATGCTCTCTTCAATATTTATTTGAGCATGATGATATACTGCATTGTTCCTCCTAGTCCAGTTAATTCCTCTTCTTCACTCATCAGTTCTTTGCAACCCTTACTCACAAATATGGGCTTTGCATTTTATCATTATTAATAATCTTTCTTCCCATTGTATCCAGCTCCANTTGCCTATAATTCATTGCTTTGCATATTCTTAATGATTCTACTATTGTTGTTGCTTCTGCTTCATTATTAGTTCCATCAGCAATCTCCCTTCCACTTGCATAAATCAGATCCCCATGTTTATCTCTCAAACAGAATCCTATTGAGCTTCTCCCTGTATTTCCCCTACTTGCTCCATCTATATTCACTTTAATCCATACTTCTTGAGGCAATTCCCATAGGACTTTCTCATATTTTCGCTTGGGTGTATAGTTTTGTAACATTTGTAAGATCTCCATCCATCTATGAGGTACTCTTAAACCTGGTTTCCTTATCTGAACCAAAGCTTGGATTGTTGTTGA
>MDKI01196487.1:0-59711 GCA_005239505.1 Nicotiana paniculata | reverse complement strand
AAATGGGCCTATAAACCTCAGGCTCAGCTTTCCCTTCTTCCCAAACCTCATAATACCCTTCATCGACGAGACCTTCAACAAAACTTTCTCGCCCTCCATAAATGATACATCACGCGCCTTCTGATCCGTGTAACTCTTCTGGCTGGACTGAGTTGTGCGAAGTCTCTCCTAAATCAACTTCACCTTCTCCAAAGCATCCCTCACCAGATCGGTGCCATATAGCTTAGCCTCGCTAGGCTCAAACCACCCGATGGGAGAACGACATCGCCGACCATACAAGGCCTCAAATGGAGCCATCTCAATGCTGGACTGGTAACTATTATTACAAGAAAACTCGGCCAAAGGCAAGAAATGGTCCCACTGCCCTCCAAAGTCAATCACACATGCTCTGAGCATGTCCTCCAATATCTGAATTGTCCGCTCCGACTGCCCGTCGGTCTAACGGTGGAATGCTTTGCTGAGCTCTACTCGGGTGCCTAACTCACTCTGTACGGCTCTCCAGAAATGCAAGGTGAACTGAGGACCTCGATCTGATATAATGGACACGGGCACACCGTGCAACCGAGCTATCTCCCGAATGTAGATCTAGGCCAACCTCTCATAAGTATAAGTAGTAGCTACTGGAATGAAATGTTCTGACTTGGTAAATCTTTCCACAATGATCCAAACTACATCAAACTTCCGCAAGGTCCGAGGCAATCCAACTACGAAGTCCATAGGGATGCGCTCACATTTCCACTCAGGTATAGGCATCTGCTGAAGTAGGCCTCCTGGCCTCTGGTGCTCATACTTAACCTGCTGGCAATTTAAACACCTAGCTATATACTCCACTATGTCTTTATTCATCCGTCTCCACCAGAAATGCTGCCTCAAGTCGCGATACATCTTCGCAGCACCAGGATGTATAGAATACCAAGAACTGTGAGCCTCCTCTAGAATCCTCTCCCTCAGGCCATCAACATTGGGGACACACAAGCGACCTTGAAGTCTCAGAACACCATACTCGCCAAAGGAAACCTCCTTGGCACCACTATGTACCACTGAATCCCAGAGAGCCACCAAGTGCGGATCATCATACTGCTGAGTCTTGATCTCCCCCAATAATGAAGACTGGGCCATCACACATGCAAGAAACCGGCTGGGCTCGGAAAGGTCCAACCTCACCAGGAGATTGGCCAAGGACTGAATGTCCAAAGCTAGAGGTCTCTCCTCTACTTAAATGAAAGACAAACTACCCATACTTTCCGCCTTCCTGCTTAAGGCATCCGCTACCACGTTCGCTTTGTCCGGATGATAAAGAATGGTGATGTCGTAATCCTTCAGCAACTCAAGCCACCTGCGCTGCCTCAAATTAAGGTCCCTCTGCTTGAACAAGTGTTGCAGAATACGGTGATCTGTATAAACCTCACAAGGCACCCAATACAAGTAATGCCTCCAAATCTTAAGAGCATGAACAATCTCCGCCAACTCCAGATCGTTCACAGAGTAATTCTTCTCATGAAACTTCAGATGCCGCGAAGCATATGCAATAACTCTCCCCTCCTGCATCTACACACAACCCAAACCAACACGTAAAGTGTCACAAACCGTATACATCCTGGAACCAGAAGGCAACACTAGAACTGGTGTTGAGGTCAATGCTGTCTTGAGCTTCTGAAAGCTCGCCTCACACTCGTCGGACCATCGAAATGGGGCATTCTTCTGGGTCAATCTAGTCAGAGGAGCTGCAATGGATGAAAAACCCTTCACAAATCGGCGATAATAACCCGCTAGACCCAAGAAGTTCCTGATCTCTGTAGCCGAAGTAGGGCGTAGCCAACTCTGAACTACCTCAATCTTCTTAGGATCAACCTTGATACCTTCTCTGGATACCACATGACCCAAGAATGCCACAGAATCCAACCAAAACTCGCACTTGGAGAACTTAGCATACAACTTATGTTCTCGCAAGGTCTGGAGCACAACTCTAAGATGCTGCTCGTGCTCTCCCAGGCTACGCGAGTAAATCAAAATGTCATCAATGAAGACAATGAAAAAAGAATCAATATAAGTCCTGAACACTCTGTTCATCAAGTCCATAAATGTTTTTGGGGCATTAGTCAAGCCAAAGGACATCACCAGGAACTCGTAATGACTATATCTCGTACGAAAGGCAGTCTTCGGAACATCCGAGTCCCGAATATTCAGCTGATGGTACTCCGATCTCAAGTCAATCTTAGAAAACACCTGAGCACCCTACAACTGGTCAAACAAATCATCGATACGCGGCAACAGATACATGTTCTTGATAGTGACCTTGTTCAACTGGCGGTAGTCAGTACACATCCGCATAGTCCCATCCTTCTTTTTCAAAAATAACAATGGAGCACCCCAAGGTGATACGCTCGGTCTGATAAACCCCTTAGCTAACAACTCCTCAAGTTGTTCCTTCAATTCCTTCAATTCCTTCGGAGCCATACGGTATGGGGGAATAGATATGGGTTGGGTGCCTGGAGTAAAGTCAATGCAAAAATCAATATCACGATCCGGTGTCATGCCTGGAAGGTCTGAAGGTAATACATCATCAAATTCTCGAACTACTGGCACTGAATCAATCATCGGACACTTGGCGGTGGTGTCCCGCACATAAGCAAGATAAGCCAAACAACCCTTCTCGACCATATGTCAAGCCTTCAGGAAGGAAATAACCCGACTAGCGGCACTAACTGAGGAACCTCTCCACTCCAATCTCGGCAACTCGGGCATGGCTAGAGTAACAGTCTTGGCATGGCAATCTAGAATGGCATGATAGGGAGACAGCCAATCGATGCCCAGGATAACCTCAAAATCAACCATATCAAGCAACAAGAGGTCTGCTCTGGACTCGAACCCATATAATATAACCACACAGGACCGATAAATCCAGTCCACAACCACAGAATGACCCACAGGAGTGGACACATAAACAGGAGTACCCAAGGACTCATGAGGAATATCCAGGGAATGAGCAAATAAGGCTGATACATATGAATAAGTGGACCTTGGATCAAATAATACCGATGCATCCCCACCACAAACTGAAATAATACATATGATCACGGCGTCTGAGGCCACTGCATCTGGTCTGGCCGGAATAGGATAGAATCTGGCTGGAGCGCCGAACGACTAGCCTCCACCTCTAGGACGAACTTTACCAACCTGTCATCCACCTCTGGGTGGCCGAACTACCGGTGCTGAAATCATAGGCTGATGACTCTGCTGCACGGTCTTGCCCCGAAGCCTGGGACAAGTCCTCTTAATATGGCATGGATCCCCGCACTCATAACAACCTCTAGGCACCATAGCCTGCTGCCCTGGAGGACCCTGAATAGCTGGAGGACGGTACGAACTCTCTGGCATACCACTGAAATAAGGACCGGAAGACCCCTGATGACCAGAATACCCGCCGGAGGAACCCTGAATGGCAGGTGGGCGATAAGAACTCTCCGGCATAGCGCTGAAATAAGTCCTCGAGGGAGCACCTCGAAGGGGTGGTGGTGGTGGTGTTGAATATAGGGGCCTAGTGGACTGGCCCCTACCAAACTGGCCTCTGCCCCTGGCTGGAGCACCTCTGAAATCTCCAGAAAATCTATCCCTCTTATCCTATTTCCCCTGCACTCTGCTCCTCGACCGATAACCCTCAATCCTGTGAGCAATCTCTACCACAAGCTGATAAGGAGTCCCCATCTCCACCTCTCGGGCCATGCTGGCCCTAATGCCTGAGTGTAACCCGTCTACAAATCTTGGCACTCTCTCTACGTCAGTAGGAAGTATCATGAGTGCATGACAAGACAGCTCAGAAAACCTAGCCTCGTAGTCCGTTACTGACATCTGACCCTGCTCCAGCTGCTCAAACTGATACCGCAGCTCTTCCCTCTCAGAGAGTGGAATATATCTGTCTAGGAATAACTGAGTAAACTTCTCCCAAGTGAGGGGAGGAGAATCTGCTGATCTGCCAAGAATGTAGGACTGCCACCATCTGCGGGCCCTACCCTCTAGCTGAAAAGTAGTGAAGTCAACTCCATAGGACTCTAGTATCCTCATGTTATGCAGTCTGTCCCTGCACATATCAATAAAATCCTGAGCATCCTCATGGCGCTCACCTCCGAAGACAGGAGGGTGCAGTCTGGTCCATCTGTCTGATAATTCTGCAGATCGCCATCCGCAGCTAGTCTGGGCTCAGGTGTTGTTGTTGCCACTGGCTGAATCCCACCCACGGGTAGTGTACCCGAGGTCTGATATACTGCTGCTGCATGACCGGCGGCCTGTGCAGTAGGGGTCTGTGCTCCCCCTCCCGCCTTAGATGTGGTCGGATCGGCTGAAAATAAACTAGTCTGTATCATGGTGTCCATGAACCTCATTATACGGCCCATGACCTCCTAAAATCCTGGAGCTGTCATAAAGTCCAAAGGGGCAGGATTTGCTACGGGCACCTCGCCCTGATCCTCAGTGATGGGATCCTCTACTGGATCCGCTGGGGGTATAACTGGTACAGTCCTGGGATGTCCTCATCCCGTACCTCGGGGTGGTGCCCTCCCCCGGCCTCTGCCACGACCTTGGATGACGGGGGTAGCGTCCCTTCCCGGGTCCAGAACGTCAGTTGCACGTGTCCTCACCATTTGTGAGAGAATACAAAAGTGAGATGTAGTATACCATCAATTTCACGATAGAAGAAGAATAAAGAGAAATTTCCTAAAACCCTATAGCGCCCCGAAGATAAATACAGACGTCTCCGTACCATATTGTTACGACCCAAATCCCAACCCAGGTCGCGATGGCGCCCAATACCTCAGTCAAGAAAGCCAACCATTTCCCACTAGTGAGTTCCATGTAGTTTACCAAAAACAAAATATTTTTCCACACTTGCTTAACTTAATCTTTGGGACCTTAAGTAGAAACAGATAACTTAGAGCGTTTTATACCAAAATAGAAAATCATGAAATTTTAAATTTACGATTTAAATTCCAAAATAAAGTCTACTAGCGTGTGTGCCAGGAACTAGTGTCACAAGTCTAAAGGCAGCTAATAGAATAATACCAAAAGTATAAGAAGTCTGTCCTACTGTCTGAGTAAGTATAGACAGAAATGGCAAAGAAACAAAAGATAGCTCCAAAGTGCTGCTGGGAGTCGCCAAGAGAAGCAGCTCACCGTGGAGTCTAGACCGGGTAAATGTATCAAGGATGAACTCCGGGCTGATACCCAGATGCACCCACCTCAGAACATATTCAATTAAGTACAGAGTGTAGCAGGAGTACATAAACAATATGTACCCAGTAAGTATCCCGCCTAATCTCGAAGAAGTAGTGACGAGAGGTCGATGTGACACTTACTAGGGTCAGAATAATATATTTTAAGTGTAAAGCTAAGCAGGAATGGAAATTTATGAATAATAATGAAGACAGGAACATCAATTATCCTTTATCATTATCTGTACGTGTCAAGTTTTCTAGCATGCAATTTACCTAGTTTTCATTTCTCATAGTATTTAACAGATACAAAATCACAGAACACCCAACATCTAAAAACACATAACATGTCATGAACGTACGACAGACGCGACGCGAAAATAAATGTGCACTGCCGAAGGGTCGAACGGCTCGAACCATAGATACATCTATTACACCGCTCATGAATCGAACATGCGACGCGGTTGACATAATATTAGGGCTACCCTGCTCGTGAATTATACATGCGACGCGGGTTCCCGTATATATACACATAAATAACAGGAATCAACAAATTCAGTAGAGAATATATTTACAGAGAAGGTTTCAATAATATAAATTTCAGAATATAACCTCCTAGATTTTCACTTAATAATTCAATGATATTAGGAAACCTCAATTAACATTTACGATTATAGTTACAGCATATAAGCATGCTTGTGAATCCTAAACTCCCCGACACAGCATAATAGTAGCTACGCACGGACTCGTCACTTCGTGCGTGTGTAGCCCCCACAAATAAAGACATGCAATTATGTATATTCACATATGGGTACAATTCCCTATTACGAGGTTAGAAAGGAGACTTACCTCGTGTCAAGCCTACTTTCCGGGTCAAGAACGCGCCCGAAACTCCAAATTTGTCGCCCAAGGACTTGAAACAAATCAAATATTGCATAAATAAATCAATCTATACTCAAAAGTACAAAATTTCTCTATTTAAATGATTATTTCAACCTAAATTGCAAAATTCCAAAATATACCCCCGGGCCCACATGCTCGGATTCCGGAGGAAATACTTACCCATAGCCTAAGGATCAATATTATATGGTTTTTGTATGATTCCGTAACACATTTCTTGGAAATTTCTCATTTTATTCAAAAACCTAGATTTCCACTAATTTAAGGTGTTAATCTACTTAGGAATTAAAGTATTAAGCTAAGTTTATAGTAGGAATTACTTACCTTACAGTGGCTAGGTTGAATACCCTCCTTGCATGCTCTCAAAATCGCCCAAGAATGAAGAAAGTGTCCAAAAATGGCTAAGTCCCAAGTTTAAATCGAAGTGCACTGCCTACAGGCTTTTCGCACCTGCGGCTCGAGGATCGCACCTGCGGTCTCGCATCTGTGAGAAAAGTCTCGCACCTGCGAAGAAGGGGAAGGGGGCCTGGTTTTTCACCTGCGATGGGATGTCCGCACCTGCGGCTCCGCTTCTGCGGATAAGGGCCCGCACTTGCGGAAATTGGCAACTCCCTCAGGAGTCGCACCTGTGAAACTGGGACCGCAGGAGCGGTCTCGCACCTGCGACTGGATTTCCGCAGGTGCGGTCGCACCAGACTTGGTGCACCAGCAGCCATTTTAGGCTCGTTTTTGCCTCGCTTGATGCGCGAATGGAATCTGGGCCCTGCTGAGACCCCGTCCAAATATACCAACAAGTCCCAAATCATAATACGGACTCGCTCGAGCCTTCGAAACGTCTAAAACAGCGCTAAATCTAAAAATCACACCCCAAAACCTATTGGATCAAACTTAAGAACTTCAAGTTCTTTGAATTCGCTAACAATGCGCCGAACCTATCTATACTACTCGGAATGACACCAAATTTTGCAAGCAAGTCATAAATGACATAAAAGAACTATTCCCAGTCTCAGAATTCCGTTTGGACCTCGATAACACAAAAACACGTTCCAAACCTCAATTTGAACTTAAGGAAATTCTTATTTTACTATTTGGCGCCGAAATGTTCCCGGGTCATCCAAAACCCGTTCTGAACACACGCCAAGTCCGAGATATTCATACGAACCTACTGGAATCTTTGGATCTCGATTCCGGGGTCATTTACTAAAAATGTTGACTGAATCCAAACATGACCTTTAAGGACAACTTAGGGAACTAAGTGTTCCTATACTATTCCAAACTCCTCCCAACCTCGAACCACCCGTCCCCGCAAGTCATAAACCAGTAAAAGCAACTACGGGGAGTCTCATTTAGGGGCAAGGGGTCCTAGAACACAGAACGATCGGTCGGATCGTTACATAACGTTAAGAAAATCCATTTTACCTTTCCCCTTCTAAGTATCAGAAAGAAGCAAAAAATTTAGGAAATTTCTTAGAAATTAAGATTGAAGTGTCTCCTTAGAAATTATACAGTTTCAGAACTATCTAAAACTTCAACAAAGATTTTATCAAGAAAATTTCTTACCTTTGTAGTTAAAATCCTACGCAACAGTCATGAACCTTAATTGTTTCACTTCTTTCTGATACAACAAAGGGGGAGGTAAAATTATTATTTTTACCGTTTAGTTGCTTTTTAAGTGGGGATATGTTGGATGGGTTTTAGGGTTAAGGTTAGGTAGATCAGGTATAGAAAAGAGTTGGGTCATTTTAATTTGATGAAGCCATGTAGCAGTCTATCCAAATCAGGGGTATACTTGAATCATATTATAACAGTAGTGACATATAAGGCCAAATAGAATAACTAGGGGTATTTATAAATCATTTTCGAAAATACTGGTATATATTTAGACATTTTCTGTAAAAACAAAAAATAAATAACATCTTATTTAAATTGACTTTGGCACTATTTTGTTGAGGCCCCATTGAGTATAAAAACATATGAGACTCTATGGCACAAAATAATCTTAACGTAGGCTTGGCAACGAGGTTGCAAACTTGTCATGCTGATATCGAAGGAAAAAGGTTCCTTGGAGTACGTCAAACCCGGTCGGTCGTTCCGCGAGATTAGCCCTGTTTTTCCTGTTTATGCTTTGTCATATGTTGCTTAGCCTATTTATTATGTGTTGGGTAGGTTGGTTCGGGTCCGGAGTGCTCGTGGAGAGAAGTGAGACGCTTAGTCTCTTAAGTTGGTCTTATGGTTGGAAAAGTCAATCGGGAGTTGACTATTAGGTAAACGACCTCGGAATGCGGATTTTAGGGCTCGGATAGCTACGTTAGGTGATTTGAGACTTAGGAGTGTGTTAGGAATGTGGTTTAGAGGTCCGGAGTAGAATTAGGCTTGAATTGGCAAAATTGAGTTTTTGGCAATTTTTGGTCGGCATCGGAAAATTAGTTATCGGGGTCGGAATGGAATTCCGAATTTGGAACAAGTTTGTGGCGTCATTTTCGATGTGTGTGCGGTCATTCAGACGATTTTTGGGTAGTTTTAGCATCGTTGGTGATTTTGGAAAAGTTTGAAAATCCTTAGGCTTGAATCATGGGTTGATTTGGTGTTTCGATGTTATTTTGGGTGTTCCGAGGGTTCGACCAAATTCGGGTGATAATTTGTGCCTTGTGGGTACCATTAGTTGAGGTCTTGAGGGCCTCGGGATGAGTTCGAATGGTTAACGGAGGAGTTTTTGGCCTTAGAAGGTTACTGGTGTGATCTGATCTGTGATTTCCGCATAAGTGGCCGCAGGTGCTGTCACCGCAGGTGCGAATTGGGCATCCCATGTGCAGAAATGGCTAAGGGGGAGAAGGACCGCATGTGCGGACAATTGGCCGCACCTACGAAGTCGCAGGTGCGGTAGATGAAGCGTAGTTGCGGATTTGGCCTTTTAATGAAATCTCGCAGGTGCGCACCTAGGACCGCAGGTCCGGGTTCGCAAGTGAGAGAAATGTTCCGCAGGTGCAGTGGTCACTGGGAAGAAAGTATAAAAGGATGCCTTCGCGAATATTTCTTATATTTCACCATTTTTGAAGACGGGTTTGGAGCTTTTTGAGGGATTTTGAAGAGGGATTCAAGGGAAACATATTGAGGTATCATTTTTGAACCTAATACTCGATTCTATGTTGGTATTTGACTGATTAATCACGAAATTTGTGGGATTTAATGGTGTAATTTGAGGGGTTAGAGTTTGGAAATTCGAGACCTTTGATTGGGGATTTGAGGGGTCATTTGAAGTCCGATTTTGATTTTCTTGGTATGTATAGACTCGTGGGAGGATGAGGATTCTTGTGATGTGATTTTTATCTAATTTTGAGACGTGGGACCGGGGGTCGGGTTTGGCCAATTTCAGAATTTTTGGTTGAATTTGATAATTTTCGAGTGGACTTCGTTCCTTAGCATATATTAATGATATAAATCTGATTTTTGATAGATTTGGAGAAATCAGAGGCCGAGTCTAGAGGCAAAGGCATTGAGGGCCAGGATTTGGAGAAATCAGAGGTCGAATCTAAGGATATAGCTTCAGTAAAGGTGCAGTGGAGAGGGCAGCCGGTGGAGGAGGCCACCTAGGAGACTAAGAGGGAGATGCGGAGTAAATATCCTCACTTATTTGAGACTCCAGATATGTTTCTAGACCCGTTTGAGGACGAACGTTTGTTTAAGAGGGGGAGAATGTAACGACACGTCCTGTCGTTCTGCGAGATTAGCCCTGTTATCCCTGTTTATGCTTTGTCATGTGTTGCTTAGCCTATTTATGATGTGTTGGATCAGTTGGTTCGGGTCCGGAGTGATCGTGGTGAGAAATGAGACACTTAGTCTCTTAAGTTGGCCTTATAATTTGAAAAGTCAATATGGAGTTGACTATTAGGTAAACGACCTCTAAATGTAGATTTTAGGGCTCAAATAGCTTCGTTAGGTGATTTGGGACTTAGGAGTGTGTTCGGAATATGGTTTGGAGGTCCAGAGTAGAATTAGGATTGAATTGGCGAAATTGAGTTTTTGGCAATTTCCGGTCAGTAGTTATCAGGGTCGGAATGGAATTCCGAAAGTTAGAACAAGTTTGTGGCGTCATTTTGGATGTGTGTGCAAATTTTCAGGTCATTCGGACGAGTTTTGGGTAGTTTCGGCATAGTTGGTGATTTTGGAAAAGTTTGAAAATCTTTAGGCTTGAATCATGGATTGATTTGGTGTTTCGATGTTATTTTGGGTGTTCCGAGGGTTCGACTAAGTTCGGGTGATCATTTGTGACTTGTGGGTACCATTAGTTGAGGTCCCAAGGGCCTTGGGATGAGTTCGGATGGTTACGGAGGAGTTTTTGGCCTTAGAAGGTTGCTGGTGTGATATGTTCTGTGATTTCCGCGAATGCGGAGGGGTAGCCGCAGGTGCGGTCACCGCAGGTGCGAATTGGCATC
The DNA here is from genome assembly GCA_005239505.1 of Nicotiana paniculata. Taxonomy (NCBI): domain Eukaryota; kingdom Viridiplantae; phylum Streptophyta; class Magnoliopsida; order Solanales; family Solanaceae; genus Nicotiana; species Nicotiana paniculata. Next base: position 49,174 of record MDKI01196487.1, on the reverse strand, counting down.
ACAGGTGCGGAAATGGCTAAGGGGGAGAAGGACCACATGTGCGGACGATTGGCCGCACCTGCGACTAGATGAAGCGCATGTGCGGAATTAGCCTTTTAATGAAATCTCGCATGTGTGCACCTGGGACCGCAGGTACGGGTTCGCAGGTGCGCGAAATGTTCCATAGGTGCGGTAGTCACTGGGCAGAAAGTATAAAAGGATGCCTTTGCGAATTTTCTTATATTTCACCATTTTTGAAGACGAGTTTGGAGCTTTTTGAGGGATTTTGAAGAGAGATTCAAGGGAAACATATTGAGGTGTCGTTTTTGAACCTAATACTCAATTCTTTGTTGGTATTTGACTGATTAATCACGAAATTTATGGTATTTAATGGTGTAATTTGAGGGGTTAGGGCTTGAAAATTAGAGACCTTTAATTGGGGATTTGAGGGGTCATTTGAAGTCCGATTTTGATGTTCTTGGTATGTATAGACTCGTGGGAGGATGAAGATTCTTGTGATGTGATTTTTATCAAATTCTGAGACGTGGGACCAGGCAGTCGGGTTTGGCCAATTTCAGGATTTTTGGTTGAATTTGATAATTTTCGAGTGGGCTTCGTTCCTTAGCATATATTTATGATATAAATCTGGTTTTTGGCAGAGTTGGAGCAATCAGAGGCTGAGTCTAGAGGCAAAGGAATTGAGGGCTAGGATTTTAGCCGGTTTTGAGGTAAGTAACGTTTCCAAACTTGGTTCTCAGGGTTCGAAACCTCCGAACTATATGATATATGATTATATTTTAGGTGACACACATGCCAAGTGACGGGCGTGCGGGCGTACACCGAGTTATTGCTGGCCTGGCTCATCCCATGGCACTGTCTAGTAGCTATTTTCGATTGATATCCGCACTTTTATTGATGCGGTTAATGTGAACATGCTAGAAATCATACTAAGTCAAATGCTAGGGCTTCACGCCGAAAATGCTGAGACTCGAGTGGTCGCATATTGTTGTCTCCTTATGTGTTTATTCGATTTATTATACTAAGTCCTACCATAGCATATCATTTTATGCCTCTTCTTGGTAATTGTTGATTATATATATTTATCATTGTTTCGGGCTATTTCATGCATCTGTGAGCCCAAGTGAGCGAGGCTGGAGAGTAACGACTGAGTGAGGACGAGAGCCTATTATTGAGACAGTTATGAGATCGGAATGTACACCAAAGCGATACTCTGATCATGCCTTCGTTGGCTTGATATAACGCTTGGGCCAATAGGAGCACCTCCGGAGTCTTTACACCCCCAATGAGCGCAATGATATTGAGGGATGGATCTTCCCCGGAGATGGATCTTCTCCATGGGGGGTGTATTGGCCTTTTCCTTAGTACTGAGTAACCACTGTCACCGGTGTTTATGTATACTCCGGGATGGATTTTCCCTGGGCCTGAAGCCATATACAGTACTGAGTGGAATTCTGTGTGAGAGCTGTGAGCACTATGTGCATTTACACATTGTTGATGCATTGGCATGTAAAGTACTGAGATATACCTGGGTTACTTATCATATCGGTCATATTCTATTTTCATTATCTGTTGAAACTGTGAACATGCCTAAATTCTGTGTACTGTTTTCATTATAATTATTGAGGTTTAGTCCGTCACTACCTCTCAGTCTGTAGTTTGGGTTCGTTACTTCTGAGTTGGTGTACTCACGTTACCCTCCCTGCACCTTGTGTGCAGATCCAGGTACAACGGGACCCGGTAGTGGTTGTTGAATTGCAGTCAGAGTTCATTGGGAGGCATCGAGGTAGCAGTTGGCGATCGCAACCTCGATTATCTCCGTCTCTATCCACCTATCATATTTACTTATTTCAGACAACTTGTGTCGGCTCTGTATTTTGATATTTTGATGTAGTAGCTCATGACTCGGTGACACTAGATCTGGGTTCAGGTTATCCTTTATTTATGTTATCAGTGATGTTAAACCCTTAAATGTTTTTAAAAAAACGAGACTCTTGCTGTAACTATAATGATTTTTCCTGAAAACAACTTTTACCAATGAAATGTGTTGCTTGCCTGATTTCACGATAGGCGCCATCACGACTGGGTATTTGGGGTCGTGACAAGTTGGTATCAAAGCCCTAGGTTATATCAGTCTCGCCAGTCATGAGCAGGTTTAGTAGATTCTTGTGGATCGGTATGGAGATGTCTGTACTTATCTTCGAGAGGCTATAGAACCCTTAGGAAAAATTTCACATTCTTGAGTTCTGTCGTGCGAATCTGTTGATTCCTGGAACTAAACTTCTGTTGTTTTCATTCTCTCACAGATGGTGAAGACTTGCGCTACCGATCAGGGTGACTAGACACCAGTTGGTCGAGGCCGTGGTAGAGGGAGGGGTGTAGCCCGCGCACCAGCCGGGGCAGTACCTATGAACCCTCCTATTGTTCAGGATCACGTCCCCGCCGCAGATGTTACAGCGGGCCGGCTCAGGCACCGGCAGTGCCTATTGTGATTCCGGGTATTCAGGAGACCCTAGCTCAGATTTTGACGGTGTGCACCAGTCTTGCACATGCAGTCGCTATGTCTACTATTGCCGCTACTTCTCAGGCTGGGGGAGGTACTCAGACTCTAGCTGCCCGGACACCTGAGCAGGTTACCCAGGGGCTTCAGACACCGGGCGCAGATCCAGCCCAGCCAGTTGCCCTAGCCCAGGATTTTGTGGTCCCAGCTTTGGCAGACGATGAGCAGCGCAGGTTGGAGAGATTTAGTAGACTTCAGCCTCCGACTTTCATTGGTACTGAGGACGAGGATGCCCAGGGCTTCTTAGACAAATGTCAGAGGATTCTTCACACAACAGGGATATTGGAGGCCGGTGGGGTCCCATTTACTACCTTCCAGTTCTCAGGAGCTGCACTCGCTTGGTGGGAGGCCTATGAGAGGCTTAGAGATGTTGATATAGAGCCTCTTACCTGGCGTCAGTTCTCCATTCTTTTCCTGGAGAAGTATGTACCGCAGTCCCGCAGGGAGGAGTTGTGCAGGGAGTTCGAGCAGTTGCGTCAAGGGGACATGACCGTGACGCAGTATGAGATGAAGTTCTCCGAGTTGGCCCGTCATGTTATTTGTCTAGTGCCTACGGATAGGGAGAGGATCAGTAGGTTCCTTGATGGCCTCACTTATTTGCTTCAGATTTTTCTGACCAGGGAGAGGGTATCTGGCGCTTCTTTTGAAGAGGTGGTTGACAATGACAGAGAGATTGAGTCAGTTTACTGCTAGGAGCGAGTCGAGAGGGAGGCCAAGAGGCCTCGAGGGTCTGGTAGTTTTTGTGGTACTCATTCAGGAGATCAGTCTCAGCACAACAGAGGACGTTCATTTAGGCCTCCTCAACCAGTCCGCCCAGCCTACAGTGGTGCAACATCGGGGCATGGTCCCCACTGCTCTCATCCGGGTCGTTCCTCATTCAGTGCTCTTCCAGCCCAGAGTTCATCTCGGCCACCATCATTCCATGGTTCCTCGGTGCATGGTTCTTCTAGTGGTTATTCTGGTTCTAGGGGTTCCCTTCAGTCCCCACCGTCATTTGCTAAGAGGGGTTGCTTTGAGTGTGGTTATCCGGGTCATATCAAGAGGTTTTGTTCCCGTCTTTCGGGTGGTTCATTCCAGCAAAGGAGCTAGCTTTCAACTTCAACACCAGTTACTTCACCACCCGCCCAAGCAGCTAGGGGTGAGGGCCAGTCAGCTAGAATTCGCCCTAGAGGGGGAGGTCGATCAGGTGGAGGTCAGGCTCGATTTTATGCACTTCCAGCCAGACCAGATGCTATGGCCTCAGATGCAGTGATTACAGGTATTGTTTCAGTATGTTACCGAGATGCTTCGGTCTTATTTGATCCAGGTTCCATGTACTCTTATGTTTCATCATACTTTGCTCATTTTCTGGATATGCCTCGTGAGTCCTTAGTCACATCTGTTCATGTGTCGACCCCGGTAGGCGATACTATTATTGTGAACCGTGTGTATCGATCGTGTGTGATATCTATTGGGGGTCTGGAGACCCGAGTGGATCTGTTATTGCTTAGCATGGTTGACTTTGATGTGATATTAAGCATGGATTGGCTGTCTCTGTGCCATGTTGTTCTAGATTGTCACGCTAAGACCGTGACCTTAGCGATGCCAAGATTTTCGAGGGTTGAGTGGAGAGGTTTTATTGAGTATGTTCCTAGTACGGTGATTTCGTACCTGAAGGCCCAGCGTATGGTAGAGAAAGAGTGTTTTTCATATTTGGCTTCTGTGAGGGATGTCAGCGCTGAGACACCCACTATTGATTCTGTTCCTGTGGTCCGTGATTTTTCGATCGTGTTTCCTGCTGACCTGTCAGGCATGCCACCTGACAGGGATATTGATTTTGGTATTGATTTGGTGCTGGGCACTCAACCTATTTCTATTCCACCGTATCGTATGACACCAGTGGAGTTAAAGGAATTGAAAGAGCAGCTTCAGGAACTCCTAGATAAGGGGTTCATTCGGCCTGGTGTGTCACACTGGGGTGCACCGATGTTGTTTGTGCAGAAGAAAGATGGTTCCATGAGAATGTGTATTGACTACAGGCAGTTGAACAAGGTTACATTCAAGAATAAGTATCCTTTGCCTCGTATTGATGATTTATTTGACCAACTTCAGGGAGCCAGGGTGTTCTCTAAGACTGATTTGAGATCTGGGTATTATCAGCTAAATATTCAGGATTCTAATATTCCCAAGACAGCTTTCAGGACTCGTTATGGTCACTATGAGTTTATGGTGATGTATTTTGGGCTGACAATGCCCCAGCAACGTTCATGCATTTGATGAATAGCATGTTTCAGTCGTACTTGGATTCTTTTGTTATTGTGTTCATTGATGACATCCTGGTATATTCTCGTAGCCAGGAGGAGCACACTCAGCTTTTGAGATTTGTTCTACAGAAATTGAGGAAGGACAAGCTTTATGCAAAGTTCTCCAAGTGTGAGTTCTGGCTTAGCTCAGCAGCTTTCTTGGGGCATGTAGTGTCCAGTGAAGGTATTCAGGTTGATCCGAAGAAGATAGAGGCGGTGCAGAGTTGGCCCAGACTGTCCTCAGCTATGGAGATTAGGAGCTTCCTTAGTTTGGCGGGATATTACCGTCCTTTGTGGAGGGGTTTTCTTCTATTGCTTCGCCCTTGACCAAATTGGCCCAGAAGGGTGCTCCGTTCAGGTGGTGAGGAGAGGGTGAGGAAAGCTTTCAAGACGGCATTGACCTCAACTTTAGTGTTGGTATTGCCATCAGCTTCAGGTTCTTATACCGTATATTGTGATGCCTCGAAGATAGGCATCGTTTGTGTTTTGATGCAGGAGGGTAGGGTGATTGCCTACGCCTCACACCAGTTGAATACTCATGAGAAGAATTACCCAATGCATGATCTCGAGCTAGCAGCCATTGTTCACGCCTTGAAGATTTGGCGTCATTATTTGTATGGGGTGCATTGTGAGGTTTTCACTAATCACCGTAGTCTGCAGCATCTGTTTAAGCAGAAGGATCTGAATTTTTGTCAGAGGAGATGGTTGGAGCTTCTCAAGGACTATGATATCACTATTCTATACCATCCGGGGAAGGCCAATGTAGTGGCCGATCCCTTGAGTCGTAAAGCAGAGAGTTTGGGAAGTTTAGCATATCTTCCAGCAGCAAAGCGACCATTAGCACTTGATGTTCAGGCCTTAGAAGGCCAGTTGATGAGTTAGATCTATCATAGCCCCGCCGAGTATTGGCTTGCATAGCCTCCAGGTCTTCTCTTTATGATCATATCAGAGAGCGCCAGTATGATGACCCACACTTGCTCGTTCTTCAGGACAGGGTCCGACGAGGTGATGCCAGGGATGTAGTTATTGGTAATGATGGGTTTATGAGGATGCAGGTCGAATTTAAATGCCCAATGTGGATGGGCTTCGAGAGTTGATTCTAGCAGAGGCCCATAGCTCGCGGTATTCCATCCATACGGGTGCCGCGAAGATGTATCAGGATCTGAGACAGCATTATTGGTGGAGGCGGATGAAGAATGATATTGTTGAGTTTGTAGCTCGGTGTCCCAACTGCCAGCAGGTCATGTATGAGCACCAGAGGCCAGGTGGGTTTCATTAGAGGTTGGATATCCCGGAGTGGAAGTGGGAGCGGATCACCATGGACTTTGTAGTTGGGCTCCCACGGACTCGAGGAGGTTCGATGCTATATGGGTCATTGTGGATCGGTTGACCAAGCCCGCGCACTTCATTCCTGTTGGTACTACTTAGGAGTTGTTAGCTAAGATTTATATCAGGGAGATTGTCCGGTTGCAGGGTGTTCCAGTTTCTATCATTTCTGACAGAGGTACTCAGTTTTGGAGGGTCGTACAGAGAGAGTTGGGTACTCAGGTTGAGTTGAGCACATCATTTCATCCTAAGACGGCAGTCAGAGTGCACTATTTAGATTCTGGAGGACATGTTGCGTGGTTGTTTCATTGATTTCGGGGGTTCATGGGACCAGTTTCTACCACTCGTGGAGTTTTCTTGTAATAATAGTTATCAGTCGAGTATTATGATGGCTCCGTTCAAGGCTTTATATGGTAGCAGGTGTAGATCTCTAGTTGGTTGGTTTGAGCCGGGTGAGACTAGGCTATTGGGCACAGACTTGGTACAAGATGCGTTGGATAAGGTGAAGTTGATTCAGGAGCGGCTTCGTACGAGCGCAGTCTAGGCAGAAGAGTTATGCGGACCGGAAGGTCCGGGGTGTGTCTTTCATGGGTGTAGAGAAGGTGCTACTGAAGGTGTCACCCATGAAGGGTGTTATGCGGTTCGGGAAGAGGGGAAAGTTGAGTCCCCGATTCATTGGTCCTTTTGAGGTGCTTCAGAGGGTTGGAGAGATGGATTATAGACTTGCTTTGCCACCCAGATTATCGAGTGTCCATCTGGTGTTTCATGTTTCCATTCTCCGGAAGTATGTTGGTGACTCATCTCATGTCTTGGATTTAAGCTCGGTTCAGCTCGAGGGTGATATGTCATATCAGGTAGAACCAGTGGCTATTTTGGGTCGACAGGTCAGAAGGTTAAGGTCTAAGGATATAGCTTCAGTAAAGGTGCAGTGGAGAGGGCAGCCGGTGGAAGAGACCACCTGGGAGACTGAGCGGGAGATTCGGAGCAGATATCCTCACTTATTTGAGACTTCAGGTATGTTTCTAGACCCGTTCGAGGAAGAACATTTGTTTAAGAGGGAGAGAAACTAACGATCCGGCTGGTCATTCCGCGAGATTAGCACCGTTTCCCTGTTTATGCTATGTCATGTGTTGCTTCGCCTATTTATGATGTGTTGGGTCGGTTGGGTCGGGTCCGTAGTGGTCGTGGTTAGAAACGAGACACTTAGTCTCTTAAGTTGGTCTTATGGTTGGAAAAGTCAACCGTAAGTTGACTCTTAGGTAAACGACCTCAAAATGCAGATTTTAGGGCTCGGATAGCTTCGTTAGGTGATTTGGGACTTAGGAGTGTATTCGGAATGTGGTTTGGAGGTCCGGAGTAGAATAAGGCTTGAATTGGAAAAATTGAGTTTTTGGAAATATCCGGTCGGCATCGAAAAATTAGTTCTCGGGGTCGGAATGGAATTCTGAAAGTTGGAACAGGTTTGTGGCGTCATTTTGGATGTGTGTGCAAATTTTCAGGTCATTCGGACGAGTTTTAGGTAGTTTCAGCATCGTTGGTAATTTTGGAAAAGTTTGAAAATCCTTAGGCTTGAATTATGGGTTGATTTGGTGTTTCTATGTTATTTTGGGTGTTCCGAGGGTTCGAGTAAGTTCGGGTGATCATTTGTGACTTGTGGGTACCATTAGTTGAGGTCCCGAGGGCCTCGGGATGAGTTCGGATGGTTAACGGAGGAGTTTTTGGCCGTAGAAGGTTGCTGGTGTGCTCTGTTCTGTGATTTCCGCAGATGCGGAGGGGTGGCCGCAGGTGCGGTCACTGCAGGTGCGAATTGGGCATCGCAGGTGCAGAAATGGCTAAGGGGGAGAAGGACCGCAGGTGCAGACGAGTGGCCGCACCCGCGACTAGATGAAGCGAGGTGCGGAGTTGGCCTTTTAATGAAATCTCGTATGTGCGCACTTGGGACCACTGGTGCGGGTCCACAGGTGCGAGAAATGTTCTGCAGGTGCGGTGGTCACTGGGAAGAAAGTATAAAAGGATGCCTTCGCGAATTTTTCTTATATTTCACCATTTTTTAAGACGGGTTTCGAGCTTTTTGAGGGATTTTGAAGAGGGATTCAAGGGAAGCATATTGAGGTATCATTTTTGAACCTAATACTCGATTCTATCTTGGTATTTGACTGATTAATCACGAAATTTGTGGGATTTAATGGTGTAATTTGAGGGGTTAGGGCTTGAAAATTAGAGACCTTTAATTGGGGATTTGAGGGGTCATTTAAAGTCCGATTTTGATGTTCTTAGTATGTATAGACTCATGGGAGGATGAGGATTCTTGTGATGTGATTTTTATCAAATTCTGAGATGTGGGCCGGGGATCGTGTTTGGACAATTTCGGATTTTTTGGTTGAATTTGATAATTTTCGAGTGGGCTTCGTTCCTTAGCATATATTAATGATATAAATCTGATTTTTGGTAGATTTGGAGCAATCAGAGGCCGAGTCTAGAGGCAAAGGCATTGAGGAATAGGATTTTAGCCGGTTTTGAGGTAAGTAACGTTTCCAAACTTGGTTCTCAGGGTTCGAAACACCCGAACTATATGTTATATGATTATAATTTTGGTGACGCACATGCCAAGTGACGGGCGTGTGGGCATACACCGAGTGATTTGTGGCCTGGCGCATCCCATGGCACCGTCTAGTAGCTATTTTGGATTGATATCTGCACTTTTATTGATGCGGTTAATGTGAACATGCTATAAATCATACTAAGTCAAATGCGAGGGCTTCACACCGAAAATGCTGAGACCCAAGTGGTCGCATATTGTTATACCTTATGTGTTTATTTGATTTTATATACTTAATCCTACCATAGCATATCATTTCATTCCTCATTCTCGGTAATTGTTGATTTTATATATTTATCATTGTTTCGGGCTAGTTCATGCATCTGTGAGCCCAAGTGAGCGAGACTTGAGAGTAAAGATTGAGTGAGGCCGAGAGTCTGTTATTGAGACAGTTATGAGATCAGACTGCACACCACATCGATACTCTTATCATGCCTTCGTTGGCTTGATATAACGCTTGGATTCATATTTTGGATTGATATCTGCACTTTTATTGATGCGGTTAATGTGAACATGCTATAAATCATACTAAGTCAAATGCTAGGGCTTCACGCCGAAAATGCTGAGACCCGAGTGGTCGCATATTGTTGTACCTTATGTGTTTATTTGATTTTTTATACTTAATCCTACCATAGCATATCATTTCATTCCTCATTCTCGGTAATTGTTGATTTTATATATTTATCATTGTTTCGGGCTAATTCATGCATCTGTGAGCCCAAGTGAGCGAGACTTGAGAGTAATGATTGAGTGAGGCCGATAGTCTGTTATTGAGACAGTTATGAGATCAGACTGCACACCACATTGATACTCTGATCATGCCTTCGTTGGCTTGATATAACGCTTGGGCCAATAGGAGCCCCTCCGGAGTCTTTACACCCCAAGTGAGCGCAATGATATTGAGGGATGGATCTTCCCTGAACATGGATCTTGTCCGAAGTTGATGATATGTGAGGGATGGATCGTCTCTGGACATGGATCTTGTCCGAGTGTTGTATTCCGGAGATGGATCTTCTCCATGGGGGCTGGATTGGACTTTTCCTCAGTTGTGAGTGACTACGGTCACCGATGTTTATGCATATTCCGGGATGGATTTTGCCTGGTCCTGTGAGCCATATACAGTACTGAGTGGACTTCTGTGTGAGAGTTGTGAGCACTATGTGCATTTCCACACTGTTGATACATTGGCATGTAGAGTACTGAGATATACCTGGGTTACTTATCATATCGGTCATATTCTGTTTTGATTATCTATTGAAGCTGTGAGCATGCCTAAATTTTGTGTACAGTTTTCATTACAATTATTGAGGTTTAGTCTGTCACTACCTCTCAGCTTGTAGTTTGGGTTTGTTACTTCCGAGTTGGTGTACTCACGTTACCCCCTGCATCTTGTGTGCAGATCCAGGTACAGCGGGACCCGGAATGGTTGCTGAGCTGCAGTCATAGTTCCTTGGGAGGCATCGAGGTAGCAGTTGGCGATCGAAACCTCGATTATCTCCTTCTCTACCCCCCTGTCATATTTACTTATTTCAGACACCTTTGTGTCGGCTCTGTATTTTGATATTTTGATGTAGTAGCTCATGACTCGGTGACACTAGATCTGGGTTCAGGTTTTCCTTTATTTATGTTATCAGTAATTTTAAACCCTTAAATGCTTTTACAAAAACGAGACTCTTGCTGTAACTATAATGATTTTTCCTGAAAATAACTTTTGGCGATGAAATGTGTAGCTTGCCTGATTTCACGATAGGCGCCACCACGACCAGGTATTTGGGGTCGTGACAAGTACAAACCGAACCGGAAAAGCGCACCAAACAAAAAAGTCAAACCAAACAGTTTAAAAATCCCGACTAGATTTGGTATTGAGTAAAAAAATCGAACCAAACTGACATATAAATATATAGTTTTTGATTTAAAATTTTAAGACTTTATATAAAATTTTATTTAAAAATGTCTAGATATATTTGAGATCCTCTCATCGGATATAATATTTAATAGAAGAATAAAGTGCATTCATTTTTATTTAATTTAAATAATAGATTGTATCACTTTCTTATTATGTGTTATTGAAATGCGTCAATCATCTCTTTGTTCTTTCATACTCATATGCCAAGATTTATATATGTTTTTCAAATTTGAAGTGATATTTCGATCATCTAAACTTACATAGAACATATCATTATTTAGGTATCATATTTTTGTTTAATTATTAAATTTGGTTAACCCTGAAAGCGTACATCAACCAAAAATTATAGGTAGACGAATAAGAAAATAAACTATTATTTGTTACTAAAAAAAATTCTTCCATAAGAACACTTTAATAGAACATATGTTTTTTATTTTATTTTTTAATTTTTAGTAAACATATATTCATTTATCAAAATTTCATCTATAACTTTTATAATGCAAGATTGAAATAATATTCATGTAACAAAAAAAGCCCGAAAAACTCGAAAAATCTGACAAAACTGAACCAATTCAAACCGATATAATTGGTTTGGTTTGGTTTGATTTTGATAAAATTCGAACAAACCCGGTCCATGTACACCCTAGTTTGGAGTTTAAATTGAAGAAGTAACTATCAACCTCATGCCTATATAAAGCATCACATTGCTGCTATTGTCTCTTATGCTATTCTGCGTAGTTTTAGAGAATTATTCATGACAAACAACAATTATAGCAATGAGGTACTTTTAAGAATTTAAGCTGCAAAACTGAAGAACCTGATTTTGAAGACAAAACTATCAAATTCTTTAAACTAGCCCGGTCATCCTACGCGACTGGCGCTTCAAGAGGCGAAACTCTAGATCGTATTGCGTAGGCTTGAGTTATTGCTCTTTAAGTGTAACATATCCTAAAGAAAAAAGTATCTGTAATATTTTATGAAAATAGTTTATAGATCCCATCCAATATCCACGAGTTGGAATAAATGACAAGATCTTTTCTTTTGATTGTTTTTAAGATGTCACTTCATTAATGATTATTTTTCACAAATTGAACAAAACAAGATTTAGCAACAAATAACCTAGGCATATTGTTAAAATGAAATAGAATAATTCTAGCTTCTCTCATATCGGCATTCTTTAGCCAGTGATAGTGGTATTGAAACAACAATGATGATGTCGGACAATTGGGGGCTAATAAGTAGTAGGCAAAGAAAAAGAAGGAAAGAAGTCATTGCGGAGGAGATAGAAGGAGATAGTGGCAATGATTATTGTTGATTAATATTGAGGGATTCTAGTGGTTAATTAGTGAAAAATATAAGAAAGAAAAAATATTGTTAGTAAGAAAGGAAAAGAGAAAGAGGAAAAAAATAAAAAATTGAAGATTTTTAATATGGTACTAATGCGGCGCGAGAGTAAAGCACCTCATATTGTAAGACCGGTATCAATGTTGTAGGCTAGTGGAGGATGGGGGGAGGGGGGGAGAATTATTCACTCTAAAATCATTTAGGGAGAAACTTGAACACCCGTAAAATTTCAATGTGCGATTGAATTTTTTGGAAAAATTTAGGGTGTAACTATATTTTGTAGTAAATAAAACCCATACTCAGTGAGTTGCTTCCTCCATTTCGACGTGGCAGTTTCTTATTTGAGCGACAATCCAAAATTATAGAGGGAATTAGGCATTCGCACAGTCAAAGTGTTTAATTTTTTTAAAGCCAAGAACTAATCTTAAAATCTCAATATTGAAGAAATTATTTCAATACTATATACAGACTAGCTCTAGCTCTAGTATTTTAGTGCTATAATTTTCTTTTGGTAATTAAAACTTTATTACCAAGTAAGAATATGTATAGCTCATAAAAAGATACTGGCAACAGATGTTGATTATTTTAATACCGATCAAAAGAAGAAATTAAATGGTCAACATGGTACACAAGGAGAATTGACTTGTTCAGAAGAGAGGGAGGTGCAGGGGCGGAGCTAGACTTTCGATTACGGGTTCGATCAAACCCAATTATTTTATTTTATACTTTATATTTATCTTAATAAATAAATATATATTTATAAATTATTAATTTAAAATTCATTAACTTTAAAAAGTTAGAACTCTGAATCCTATAAGAAGAGGACGGAGGAAGAAATTGCTAAGAGTCGCTTATCTCCAAAACATTTTAAATATAGAGGGGTCCTTATAGAAAGAATTTAGTTTGGAAGAGAGATTTTGGTAATTTAGGATGTTTTGCGAAAGTGTTTAACTTTTGTACTGCATTTAATTTTATTGTTTGATTTTTTATACCATCACATTAAGGAGGCTTCCAACAACAGAATTGTGTATAGTCAGCCAAATTCAGTAAATGAGATCGTAGTTAGTGTAAATAATATATTAATCATAACATGTTTGTTTACCTTTAAAACGCATAACAATTGAATTTATACGCGATTTTAAGGATATGTGAATTGATTCAACACAAATAATCAAGAATGTTAGATAAACGAGTTAAATATAGAATGAGTAATCAAACCAATTGTGATGTTACGACCGGGCCCAGATTTGAGCTGAACAATAATTTTTCCCTCGATCGGAAGCTTGTTTTGAAGCCAAATGTATATGAAGAACAACAATAGAATAAAAACTTTTTGGTAGCTAGAAAGCAGAAAAATGGATTGTATTGCCTTTCTTTGCGTGTTACAATGTGTGTTATTAAAGAAAAAACTTTACCTTTATATAGTAGGAGAGTTTCACCTTTAATACAAGTCTAAAATGGTAAAAATCCTCCTCTCTTGTTAATTACTGATCTGTAACCTCCATCGAGCGAGATCCGCGCCATGATATCTGGTTGGTTCCGGATATCACGCCCCTCTATTTGTCGCCTGCAACCGTTCATGCGCTTCCCGAAGTCTCAGAACTCATCTCGGGTCTAGGGTGCGTCGTTTTATCAAGTTTGATGGCGAGGACTCCGTTCAGGCCTTGGTACAAAGCGTTCCGAGCTTCGATTTCGATCCCATGTATTCATACCCTTGATTAATGTGACCCACTAGGAAATCAGGGTGTGTGTTAGCCCCGGTTTCACCCGTATACAGATAGTCGCCTCGTTTCTTAGAGAATAGGTTTGCCAAAATGATGAAAACGAGAGATGAACCCTGATTCCTTCCTTCGTACATTACAAGCGAAATGATGGATAAGCTGAAACGTCCCATCACTCACGCCGTTCTGACTTTGGACACGTGTTTATCATTGGTTGGTTGCCTTCGAATGTGAAACCTCGCGTATTAATTACATTTTCCCCTGTAAAAGCTTCGACCTTTTATACTTCTTTCACTTTCCAATCCTAGCTTTTACCTTCGAATTTTCTAGCAGCTTTCAACTTTTTCAAATCTTTATATCTTCATCTCTGATCTTCAAATATTCATATCTGTTCTTAAATTTCTAACCCTGATTTTTATCCCACCTTCAAACCTTCCTACTCTTTCTTATTTCTTCAAACCTTCATACTTTTCCTTCAAATATTCATATCTTCCCAAGCCACGATGGCTAAAACTTTCAAATCAGTTCCTCAACAAGCTACCCCTTCATCTTCCTACCTGGTCGAGGATGCCGAAGTGGTTGCACCCAAAGTGGCCCCAGATCCCCCTATGAAAAGATTTATACCCTGGGTGTATTCAATCGGGGATGACTTCAAGGTCGAGAAATCTTCTAGCCAACAAGACCGGGGTGAGGGAGCATCGAGATACATATGCTTTGTCACTGAACAAAACTTACCTGTAGTCCGAGCAGACAATAAGTGGGAGGGTAAAGATGTGGTTGTCCCTGGGCCTGAAAATGATATAACCACTCACATGAAGGGATATTTGAGTGTTTATACTTACCTTTTACGCTCTCCCATGTGGATCCCGTAGTTCTTGCTTCCTGCAAGATATACGAGGTGTGTCTCGAAAAACTTCACCCATCCTTCTGGAGGATCGTGATCTTCTTATGCTACTTTATAAACAACATCGAGTCTCGTTGATTCACCCTCGACCACCTAATGCGTTTATACAGTCCCTGAATCTTTCGAGGGGGACTGATAAAGCTCGTCCTCCAAGCAAGTAAGGCTCATTTCTCGAGCATTGACGAGGACCGAGACCGAGACCGAGGTTGGCAGGGGTGGTTTGTTCGGGTAAAGACCAAAAACTTATTCCCCCGAGCTTCTGTCGTTCCCTGAGGAGTGGAACACATACCGTAAGTATTGTCTTTCTTGGGTATTCCTCTCCTTCTATTTCTTTTTATTCATCGATTGTGTTTATGGTCGTGCAGCCGTTGCCTGAGTTCCAGATGCAATCCCCTAATTCAAGGAGTGGATCGAAGGGATTTGTTAGCAGATGCCTTACTCCGAGCACGCATGGCGCAAGCTCTCAAAGGGCAAATGGGAGGCCCGTTCTCATGTTGCGATTCCTTCCCAAAATTGTTATCATCACGATTTTAACTTACATAATGTTAACTTATCCATTTTTCTTACAGGTCTACCTAAGACCACTAAACATAGGTCGCTCGATGAGAACAAAGATCCGTCCTTTCCTACTGAGCCTTCCGCCTCGGGACATTTCGGAGCTACCGCGAAGGAAGAGAAGAAGAATAGAAGAAAGTCCTCGGGTTCCCCGAACCTCAAGGGAAAGAGGAAGAAAAAGGCGGCCACCCGTGCCCGGAAGCCCAAGAAGAATAACAAGTCCAGGGCACTGGACCCTAGCTATCTCTACCGACTAAGGGATGAACCCGAAGAAGACGATATTTTCATCGCCCAAGGAGAGACCCCCACTCGGAAGCAGGCGAGGACCGATAAAGGGGCCCATAAGGCCGATCCCCTTCAGGATCGGGAACCTGAGGGGGAGATGGAGGTTGTGACCTCCCAGGAAGACTCTCATGTTCCTAAGAAGGCGACCGGTGTCATAGACATCATATAAATGCCCTCTTATACTGAGTCCATGTTCGAGGAGGCCCAAGCGTGCAAAGAAAAATCAAATGAGTGAGCGCAGGGTTCAGATGACCCCCTCAACTCCTTTTTCGATGGTATGGACATGTCTACATTGGAGGACTTTTTCGGGCTGGAAGACCTGGAGATCCCGAAGAAGGATCTACCCTCGGGAGCTGGCAGGTCGAGTTCGAGCCCAAAAATAGTGAATCAGTTTCCCGCACCGAGCGTAGATCCCGGCCGCAAGAGAACATTCATTCTTATGGTCCCAGAGGATGCTCAAGTTCTATCTGCTCTAGTGAGTGAAGCCAGAAACCTCTGATGCCTGGTGACGGAGGAGGACCAAGAAAATATGAACGAGGTGGGTGCATCAAGTCTTTTCAATGAGGCGTAGCAGGCGCTGAACCGGGTAAAACATTAACACGTTTACACCCCCATGTGAGTTCCTCTTAAGTTTTGATGTCTTTTATTGTTTTCATTATTTTACAGGCCTCAGTGCTTCACCATGAGAGCTTCCTACGGTATCGCTTGGAAATCAGCCAGCTCGGGTTCGAGCTCAAAGAGAAGGTCCAAAAGAAGAATATGTACAGGCTTCTCAGTGAGCAACAGGACAGGGCCCTCAAATACCTCAAGCCGATCTAGACAAGGCTCAAAGCTTCGAACCTGAAGCGGGAACATGCCGACCTAGTTGAAAAGGTAAAGGTCTTTGAAGCAAAAAATGAGGAGCTAGTTGTGGTGACTAACAATACAACCTCGCAGGTCCAACAAAAGATCGACCTAATTGACCAGCTTCAAGCCGAGATGAATGAGGTCAAGGCCATGGGCGAAGGGTGGAAAGGAAGAATGGACCTGATGGATTTGGAGAAGGAAACCGCGAAGGCGAAGCTGGCATCGGTTGAGAACAAACTCCGGGTGACGAAAGACAAAGCTGACAAACGGTCTCGGCTGAATGATGATCTCCGAGCACAACTGAGCTCAGCCGTCGCAGAGCAGAATGCCCTCGGTAGAGAATATGAGGCACTGAAGTCCAAATTGGACACAACCTCTGCTGATGTCGAAGAAATGGTGGCCCAATACAAGGAGGATGTGGAGGCAGCCGAGACCCGCCTAAAGACAAAGGCTGAATATGTGAAACGGTTGTCCCGAATAGAGACCCTCGAAGAGATCCATGCCCGAGGTTTTGACATGTCGGCTGAGATCGAGGAAGCCAAAAAGATCGAGGTCTGAGCTCTACGAGCTTGAGGGTTTCGAGGGCTCCGACGGTTCTGGCGATGAGTCGGGCCCCGGTGAAGACCAGGCGTAGATTCCTTAGTACTTCTTCAATTTTTGTTTTCCCTTATATATTTTTTTTGTTTATTTTAGGTCGTTTTTATTGGGCCTTGGTAAATATATTTTGGAATATACATATGAAATTTCCCTTTCTGGCAATATTGTGTCTTTACTTTTCTAGCATCTTTTATTAATCTCTATTCATGTAAGGTTTTTGATGCCTTAGCATAGAATCAAATGTAGTTATGGGGAGTTCATTTTTTGGAGGTCCAAACGGAGCCCGACTTCGATACAAATTTGTTTTATCAAGGCTTTGAAACCTCGGTGTGAGTGGAAGTTTTTTTTAGATGCTTAAGTGATTTTAGATGATGCTTTTGTCGAGGTTAACCTTTAGTAGGTTTCGAGTTTTTATAAAGGCCTTACTTTCTGATTATGAGCCTCAGACGTCTCCGAGCCATTTTTAGAGTGGTGGTAGCCTTTTGTATTTGGGCATTGCCTAATAGGTTTGGTGCCTCCAGGGTTCAGTAGACCGGATTGTCCGAACTTTCTTCAGGCGATAGCCCCCGAGTAGGGGTAGCCTTGGGCTCGATCATCCCCGAGTAGGGGTATCTCATGAGCTCGATTGTCCCGAGTAGGGGTAGCTCATGGTCTCGATAGTCCCTGAGTAGGGGTAGCCCGTGGGCTCTTAGGATCCAGAATTAGAAGTAAGAAAATGCGTAATAACAAGGCGAGATTTTCTTTCATTTCTCAGTGTGTAAAGTACATGATCGAAAGTGCATAAAAACTTGTATCATGTCTAGAGTGGACTATGTGAGCACGGTTCATACGACCGTTTGTCCCTTACAATGAATCCTAACCACCAAGCCTTAGCTTCTAGCATACAAGGTTTTTCTTTTTTCCTTGATAAAAACCTTAATCTGAGGGTAAAGGCCTCTCGCTTTCGAGGTCAAGCTTGAGAGGGATCGGACGCTGTTGATATGAAGTGAAAGATTGACTCCAGTTTGAGACTGATCTTCGAATCTAAGTTAGCATGTTTTATTATTGCCTCGTTAAAATCCTTGCCGAAAAATCCATTTTGGGACAAAACTGATTCAATGGAAAAAGAGTGAAATGCGTGCTTTCAGACCTAATAGCTACATCCATTCTTGGTCGTTTGCCTGAAAATGTTAGTCCGATTTATAACATGATTAAAGAGCAATTGATATCATACCTTAGTAGTAGTATCGCTTTAAGTGTGTCACATTCCAGTTATTCGGTAGTTGCACACTGTTTCCTGCTTCGAGTTTGTACGATCCTTTGCTAGTAATTCTGACGACTTGATATGGTCCTTCCCAATTCGGTCCCAGCTTCCCCTCGTTCGGGTTTCGGGTGTGTAATGTTACTTTCCTTAACACCAAGTACCCGATCTTTCTATTCGCTGTTTTTAGGAGGCCAACCGGACTAGGGCGGCCTCCTGCCTTTCATCCAATAGTTCCAGGCTCGTGATCATGGCATCGTCGTTTGACTCTTCTATCACATATTGGAACCTAAGGCTCGGTTCTTGATCACGTCCACAAGACACCTCAATAAAATATATGACACGGTCGTATACAATAATAATTACCCAACTAGGAGTCGCGGTCGAACCCACTAGGAGTTATGATGGGAGTTAGGAGTATATATTTGAAGCAAGCAAATGGTTTATCTAGATTGCACTTCCACAACAAGGTTTTGGTTTCCTATTTCTAATGTTAATCTAATGATTGCAAGATAAAGAAAATAGACTAGAGAATGTTTTTAAGGTTTTTCCAATTGGGTAAAAGGCTTAGGCCTGTGACTATAACCTAGGTGTTTGTCTAATGGTATAAAGACATTAATGCTTGTTATGTTGATTGGGGTATATTACAGCTCACAACTCTACACTACCCCCTCAATACCTCTCAGTAAGAGAGTAGTTTTGCCCAATTTGGCTTTCTCAAGACCAAAAGGATATCAACCAATACAATTGATAAGAGCTCAAGTCGGGTTATTACTATCTGTAGGTTGAACCCTTTAATTGGGTTAATCGATCCCTCAATGACCCAATTTCTTGTTAACTAAGTTATCCTAGACTAGGTCCCTCTTTCTAAAGTAGAGACAAAGTCAAATAGGCATGAATCAATGTTTGCAACCATTAATTCTAAAATTGAAGCATGAACTAAGCTAAATAATCAACATCCAATCATACACAAGAACTAAACTAGATACCCATAAGGTTTATACACTATGGTTGGGTCACAAACCTAGTAATAGTTTAGCTACTCATAATGGATTTTAAAGAAAACAAAGAAGATAATCTAATTAAACTCATAATAGAAGATTAAAATGATGAAATTTAATGTGAATACGCTAAAATAATGTAAAACTTCCTAAAGTAGTAAAGAAAAACGGCTACAACAACTTCATATGTTCAAACTTGACCTAATTTTGTGAAACTCGTTTATACAGGCTAAACATCTCCTAAAAATTCCCCTCGGGAGGAAGTGGCATTTCTAAATGTGCGGCCGCGAGGCAATATTCTATAGCCACACATTTTTGGACTGCTGCTGCAAGGAAATCTTCTGCGGCCACACAATTTTTGTGTCGTCCGCAATTCACAAAGGCTCCTGGACTTGGTCTTTTTACATACTCTCTGATCTTTCTCTTAGCCCAGTTATGTGGCCGCACAATTCATGTGTGGTCCGCACATTGCTCAAAGTTCTGCTAAGTTCTTCTTCTTGGTTTGCGGCTGCAGATGGATCTGCAGTCCGCAATTTCTTCTGTGGACCGCACATTTGTGCTTCTGCGCCCGTCATTGCCTTGTGCTTTGGAACACTCGTTTTTGAGTTAGATTTCATCTTTGGAGACCGAAATTCAAGCATTCCTGCAATTTACACAATTTCATTCGTTTCGGGAACACAATTTGGACTAAAACAAAAACTAAAAAGTGCTAATAAGTAGTCAAAATTTTCACTTACTATTTATCCCACTTCGACTGGTATTAAGGCTTCGGCCCTGTAGACCAATGAAAACGGGGTGGACCCAGTAATAGACTTCGAGGTCGTATAGTATGCCCATAGGACTTCGAGCAGGATTTCCTTCCATTTCCCTTTGGCGTCGGTCAACCTCATTTTCAGGTTTTGAAGTATGGTCTTGTTTGTTGATTGTGCCTATCCGTTTACCACTAGGTGTTGATAGTATCTTCTTAATCTTGTGATCTTTGAAGAATTTATTTACCTTACTGTTGATGAATTGTTTCCCATTATCACAAACGACCTCGGCTGGTATCTCGAATCGACATATTATGTGGTCCTAGATGAAGTCAATGACTTCTTTCTCCCGAACATTTTCGAACACTTGAGCTTTGATCCTTTTGGAAAAATAATCGGTCATAAATAGTATGAATTGAGCCTTATCGGGTGCCCACGATAGGGGAACGACAATGTTCATTCCCCACATCATCAATGGAACGGGGACAATACCGAGTGGAGTAGCTCTCCCGATTGATGGATCATCGGTGCGTGTCTCTAGCACTCGTCGCATTTTCGTACGAAGTCCTTCGCATTTTTCTCCATTTTGGTCCAGTAATAGCCAGCGCTGATTAATTTTCGGACTAAAGAATCTGCCCCCGAATGGTTCTTGCAAGTGCCTTCGTGAACTTCTCTAAGGGCGTATATCTCCCGGTCCCAAGCATCCAGCTAGCGGGCCGTCAAACGTTCTCCTGAAAAATGTCCCTTCGACCAAGCTAAATCTGGTAGCCTTGGTACGCAGGGTTCTCGATTCTTTGGGATCTGAGGGAAATTTCCCGGTGTTCAAGTAATCTATGTACTTGTTCCTTCAATCCCAAGTCATTGAGTTTACTTCGGCATGGAATTCTTCTATCACCGACTTCATTAGCTGTACTATTGTTCCCGAGTCGAATTCATCGACATCGACTGACGACCCCAAGTTAGCTAGAGCATCAGCCTCGTTGTTCTATCTCGGGGCACGTGCTACAGGGTCCATTCCTTGAATTGATGCAGTGTTACCTGTAATTAGTTTAAATACCTTCGCACCCCTTCCTCTTTTACTTCAAACGTCCCATTGACTTGATTTACCGCGAGCAAGGAGTCGCACTTATCTTCGATTACCTCAGCCCCAAGGCTTTAGCTAATTTGAGACCTGCAATTATGGCTTCATACTCGACCTCATTGTTAGTCAATTTCACAGTTTTAATTGACTGCCTAACTACATTCCCTATAGGTGGTTTTAACACAATGCTGAGCCCGGATCCCTTTGCGTTCGAGGCACTAATTCTCCCCGAGGTGAGCAATAATTCCCTTTCGACTTCGGGTATTAAGGCGGCGTAAGTCGGTCACGAAGTCTGCCAAAATTTGAGATTTTATGGCGGTTCGGGGTCGATAATTGATATCATACCCACTGATTCAAACGGCCCATTTGGCCAATCAGCCTGAGAGCTCGGGTTTGTGCATGATGTTCCTTAGTGGGTTAAAGGTTACGACACATACGGGGTGGCATTGAAAGTACGGTTTTAATTTTCTGGAGGCACTAAGTAAAGCGAGTGTCAATTTTTCCAGGTGAGGATACCTTGTTTCAGCCTCGCCTAGAGTTATACTGTCATAGTAAATAGGAAATTGTGTACCTTCCTCTTTCCGAACTAAGACTCCACTTAGCGCTACCTCAAAAACAGCCAAGTAAAGGTACAAATGTTCGTCCCCCTTCAGATTGTGAATCATGGGCGAACTCGATAGGTACCATTTGAGTTCTTCCAAAGCTTGTTGGGATTTCGGGGTCCAAGAAATTTATTCTTCTTCTTTAACAGTGAGAAGAATCGATGGCTCTTGTCCGAGGACCTTGATATGAATTGGCCCAGGGCAGTTATACGCCTGGTCAGCCTCTGAACGGACTTGACGTTGTCCACTATGGTGATTTATTCTATGGCTTTGATTTTGTCAGGATTGATCTTGATCCCTCGATTAGATACCATGAACCCGAGAAAGTTTCCCTATCCGACCCTGAATGCGCACTTCTCTAGGTTCAGCTTCATATTGTATTTCTTCAATATGTTGAAGGTTTCCTGCAAATGTTTCAAATGGTCCTCAGCTCGCAGGGACTTGGCTAACATGTCATCAATATTAACTTACATTGATTTTCCTACATGTTCTTCAAACATCCGATTTACTAGACGTTGATAGGTGGCATCGTTGTTCTTTAATCTGAATGGCATTATATTATAATAGTAGGTGTCGAATTTAGTGATAAAATAATTCATTTCTTGATCGACCGGGTCCATCTGAATTTGGTTGTACCTAGAATAGGCATAGAGAAAGCTGAGTATCTCGTGCCCAGCCATTGCATCGATCATCCGATCGATGTTAGGCAAAGGAAAACAATCCTTTGGGAATGTCTTGTTCAAATATTTATAATCTACACACATTGTAAGGTTATTTCCTTTTTTAAGCACTACCACTACGTTAGCTACCCAGTCAGAGTATTTAACTTCCTGAATTGACCCTATTTTAAGGATTTTAGATACCTCGTCCTTGATTAATGCATTCTAGACCACAGACTATGGTTTCCTATTATATTTAATCGGGTGGAACTTGGGTCCAAAATCAGCTTATAAGTGGTCACTTCTGGGGGGATCCCTGTCGTATCAAGGTGGGACCAAGTGAAACAATCTATGTTAGCTTTAAGAAATTCAATGGGTTTTTTCCTGAGCTCGAGAGTTAACCCCGTGCCTAGGTATACCTTTCGATCTGGTTGGT
The DNA here is from genome assembly GCA_005239505.1 of Nicotiana paniculata. Classification (NCBI taxonomy): domain Eukaryota; kingdom Viridiplantae; phylum Streptophyta; class Magnoliopsida; order Solanales; family Solanaceae; genus Nicotiana; species Nicotiana paniculata. The sequence goes on along the minus strand of MDKI01196487.1, from coordinate 26,484 downwards.
GTCTGATCAATATGACTTGCTCCGACTTCTCGACTGTCGATTTGGTGGCGTCGGTATCATCAGGAGCTATGAACGACCTCGGAACTTCGTAATCATCCTCCTTGTCTACTCCTTGCTCCTCTTGTTCGGTCTGGGCCGACATCGGTGATTTCTATTTAATTTCTTTATTACTAGTCTGCTCCGGGTTCCTTGATGTTGAAACTTCGGGCACCGGGATTACCTCATCCGAACATTTCCTTTGTGGACTACTACTCTCCGTAGACCGTCTTGACTCCTCCCAGCGTAGGGAACTTCAGTGCATGGTGTAAGGTTGAAGGTATCGCCCTCATGTTATGAATCCATGGACTTCCGAATAGGGTGTTGGGCCTCATGTCCCCTTCGATCACGTAAAACTTTGTCTCTTGGATCATCCCAGTAGTGTCCACTGGCAGGGTTATCTCCCCTTTAGTACTTTCGCATGCCATGTTAAATCCGTTTAACACCCGGATCGCTGACACTATTTGGTCGTGTAACCCCAACTACTCTACGACCCTCGATCTTATGATGTTGGATAAGCTACCTGGATCAATCAATACACATTTAAATCGAGATTTATTAGTAAGTACGGATATTACCAGTGCATCATTCTGTAGTTGCACGATGCCTTCGGCATCCTCGTCATTGAATGAGATGGTTCCCTCCTGGACATAATCTCGGGTACGTTTTTCCCTTGTGATAGATACTTTAGTGTGTTTTATCATCGGTCCTTGAGGGATATCGATCCCTTTGATGATCATGTTACTGACGTGTTAAGGCTCCTCAAGTTCGCCTTGTTTGTTGGTGTCCCTGTTCCGGAAGTGATTTTTGGCTCGATCACTCAGAAATTCTCGGAGGTGCCCGTTATTGAACAACCAGGAACCTTCTTCTCTCAATTGTCGACAATCCTAGGTCTTCAGAACATGAGTGCCATGATTCTTATACATCAAGTTAGGATCTCTTTGGGTAGGGTCATACTGCAATAGTCGGGGCCGTTTGGTTTCCTTGATGTGCCTGATGGATGATACAATGCTAGCCGCATCAATGTTGAAGTTGTATTCTAACAATCTTGATGCTTCTCTGAGCAGTCTGTCAAAACCATTTTTGCTCATCATGCCTCAGCTACTAGGCCCTTGATCACCTCTTTTTTCGTTCCTTGTGGATTGATGCTCGGACCCATTTCCCCTTTGTTCCGTGATATATGGTTGGTATCGATACCGAAAAGGTCTTGGCTCATGATCGACGTCTCTCTTAGACCTGTTGTCGGCTCTGACAGGATAAACGGACCCAAGTTACTGATGGGTACTCTACCAAATTTTTTTAGCTGTTTGGAAGCCAAGGAGCTTCGGGGATTAAGTCCTTGAGTGAATTCCTGAGTGGCCCAATTATCCGCAACCGGAGGCAGATCCATCCGTTCCATTTGAAACCTTGACACGAACTCTCTGAGCATCTCGTTGTCTTTTTGCTTAACCTTGAAAATGTTCAATTTTCTGGTCTCGACCTTGATGGGCCCCACATAATCCTTCAAAAAAGCATCTTCGAGCATAGCAAACGAGTCAATGGAATTTTAGGGTAAGTTGTGGTACCATATCATAGCTCCTTTGGAAAAAATTTCCCCGAACTTCTTTATTAACACCGACTCGATTTCATCATCTTCCAAGTTGTTTCCTTTGATTGCGCATGTATAGGAGTTCATGTGCTCACTCGGGTCCGTGGTTTCATTATATTTTGGAATGTTGGGCATATGAAACCTCTTAGGGATCGGATTTGGCGCCGCACTCGGAGGAAAAGGCTTCTGGATAAAGTTCTTGGAATCTGGACCCTTCAATATCAGGGGTGCTCCTGAGATTTGGTTGACCCTACAATTGTATGTATCCACCTTCTTGTTGTTGGCCTCAATTTTCTTTTCACCTGATTCCACGCACTTCGTTAATGCTTCAAGAATTTTCATTATTTCAGGACTGACTTCGAGCTTGGATTCACCCGACCTCTCGGTGGTTTGTTCGTTTCTTCGGGTGTTCTCCCGGGACCATTCAGTCTCGACCCTGCCAGGGGCGTGACCTTGATTCTGTATCTCCGCTATCATCGCCTGTTGATCCTGTAACATTTCGAGGATTAGCCGCAGGCTTACCCCATCACCTTCGCCCACGGGCATTTCTCGAAAGTTGGTCAGGGACCTCCGCGAACGCTATTTTCGGGGTCAGTTGGCAGGTTGACGTCGATAGCTGTTGATACCCAATTTTGCCATCATATTTTTATAAAAGACATATATGATTTTGTTTTGTTGGTGAATACACTAGGCATTGTGCCTAGGGATGATTTTCATATATATATATATATATATATATAACTAAAGTACAAATAAGGAGGGGGACATAAACCTTACCTCCAGATAAATGGATGATACCAGATGAATACTAAATCTATAGCCATTTGATACCTTACAAGTATTTGAAGTTAGACCTAAATGAGGGTACCATTTTGCTAACCAAAATTGATAGCCTAATGATGTACAAAAACCAAGTAAAGTTAGGTCCACTATGAGACTAGAATTGGGGAGCTTCTCCCATATACATTTGCTCCTATGATACAAATGAACATTAATTCTCCCTAAGTGAAAAGACAGAAAAATAATACAATAGCATAGGGGATGGAGTGAAGGACACATCAAAGTTATCTTCATATTGGCTTGAACATGGGTATAAGCCATTGTGAAGGTAGCCCAAACAGATGCCAAAAGGTGTGCAAAAAACTATCCAATGAACTCCAAAAATTCAGAAAAACTGGTGCTTCTGGATTGTAGTCATATGTCATCTATAACACTGCCCAAAGGCAAGGAATGTAATCGACAAAAGGATTTTTTGATAGAAGAGAGTGGGCAACAGGAGCTACACGAAGCTAATCTGCCATTAAGGTGCCCTAAATCTAGAAAGGATTGAGTCTGGGTGTCGGATGTATATTGATATTTATTCAACAGATTTAGCACATGAAGTTCTAATACCACAACTTGAATACATACCAATATACTGAGATGGAACCCTGTACATGCAAAAAAGAACAAATTGGTTAGTGAAAACCTGTTGGGCACACACAGTGCTTGTCTGTTGTTGAGGATGTTGTTGTTGCAGCATTTGGTGCAGTTGTTGCTGCTACTGATTTCTTTGTTATTGTGGTTCATTCGATCTTGGACAATTAGGTCTGCTCCCATTGTTGTGTGACTGTCATCCATACCCATGAGAAGGAGAAGAAGAAGCTAGGTGTGGTGGGATGATGATTTTATTGGTTTTCTTATATCTGAATGATGGTATTTCAAGGAAATCCTATTGGATTTGACCTCTGATATGATTGGGCAGCGAGTAGAGAGAATGGAAGTTGGTGAGTGTTGTGAGACTATGGCTGAGCTTTGATAATGCGTCTGGGGGACAGTTAGCTTCTCAGTAAACATGAGAGAAACTGATTGCTGCACATTGATCACATAACTGCTTCAGTTTCAGTAGCAGCATTTTCAGTGCCCATGGTGGTGTAGTCTCACTAGTGAGCTAGTGAATGAGTAAAGTTGAATCTGTTTCAAGGTGCACTTTGGTGTAACCATTGTCTATGCACCTTGTGATCCCAATAATTGTTGCTTCTATCTCTGCTTGATTGTTGTACCTTCACTCAATGGGCCTACTAAGGCATGGATAAATGTACCCCTGTGATCCCTGATGATGGCCCCATCACCTATCTTCCCTGGGTTTGTAACTGCACTGCCATCACTGTTGATTTTAACAAATTCTTATGTTGGTTTCCTCCAGGTAACTTGCTGAACATTGGTGTAATGGGATATATCTTCAATGGCTTGGTACAGTTTAGTCCATTGCAGTGGCCATTTAATAGAGGGGTAGTTGGATTTGAGAAGGAGGTGGATATCAGAATTGATGGCAAACAAGACTCTAGTCAAGGAGGACTGTTTGGTACAGTATTTTGCACTGCACCTATTTTTCCATAGGTTCCAATTGATGATGCTAGGGACAGTGTCTAGAAAGAGTTTCTAGACTTTATTTTGTCTTTTAAGAAGCCACCATTTCATTAGGAGTAGTGTGTGAGGTAGTCATGTTGTTTAGATACCAATTGCTCCTCCAAATTTTCTCCACACTATTGCTGCAAAATGCCCTTTGCTGAATATGTGCTCCACAGTCTCATCACCATGTCTATGACAGCACACATCTGGAAATAGTAGGATTGCTAAATAAGAGAACCCTATCATCTGTTGATAATTTGTTTCTAAAGGCTCTCCATAAGCAAAAGGACCATTTGAGGGGTATCTTTTTGTTCCAAGTCATTTTGGTAGTAAAACTTATGGGACTCTTCTTTCTGATTACATCCCAAGATGATGAGCAAGTGAAGTTTCCATTGTCATTAGGAACCAAGATAGCCTGGTCAAGGGTATTTGGATCATGGTAAATTGGGGTGTGAAGGATGGAGGCAATCTTATGGACAAGTGCGGTATCATTCAGTTTCTACAAATTCCAGTGCCCAGATCCCCAGAATTGGGATACAGTGATGTTTCCTGGTCTTTCTCCTTCTGTTCTGTGTTGAGCCAAGGCACCTGTTCCCAACCAGTTATCCCACCAGAAGCTGTAGTTACCAGAATGCAATCTCCATTGTATGTGCTTCTCATCTTTTTTTTTTGTTGAACATCATTTTCTTCCATGCTTGTGACTATCCTGAGTGCCACTTTTTGGAAATAGGATTTGATCTTTGAATATACTTTGCTCTAAGGAAACTTCCCCACAAAGACTGTTTAGTTCTAAAGAGCCACCATTGTTTGAACTCCATAGTTCTGCATATGCTTTTAAAATATCATTCCTGCATCATCACCAATTTACATGGGTCATATATATTTTCTATAATTTTTCATAATTTTTAAAATTTATTTTCCTGCATTTAAATTGTCCAAATATTTAGTAATTATCCTTTGAAATTAATTTTTTTTGTATGAATTAATCATCCACATTTATTATTACACCCACACATATGTTTTATAATATTTTACTTCATTCATAATCACATTTCCATTTTTTGAACTATTTACACATTTTACAATAATAGCCTATATTTTACAATTAATTGCATTTGTCATTTTATTCAGGATCAAAATAATTATTTATATTGTTATAATTTTCAGATATTATCTTAAATAATAAGTTGCATAAATACTATTTGTTAATATTATTTAGCTATTTTATTAAATTATTTTCCCTTTAAATTCTTGCATTTAAAATCTGGCCCCAAACAGGCCAAATTTCGGACCTAATTCACCAGCCCAGACCCTAAAATCCATCCCAATAACCCCTAGCCCAAATACTAGCGATCCACGACCCCATAACCGTCCACTAACCTGATCCGCCTCTCATTAAAATCCTGGTTGTTGATCTTGGGAGATCAATGGCCCACATTCCATCTCCCCTCTTCTAATTAATCTCACCTCAAAACCCTAGCCTCTTTTTTACCCGGTCAGCCTCCTCTATATTCCCTCAAACCCTCCCCTTACCTCACAAACCCTAGAAGCTACCCCAATCCTTCTCCGAATCCAACCCATCCATGGATTCTTACCATGATTTACTTACCTTTCCCAGATTATACCGCTATTACCTGTGTAAATATGGTGTTACTTAGTACTTGCCATTTTTGGCAAGTACCAGTATCTCAAGCATTGGAAATCGACTTCAGTCTCCAAGATTTGGATAATATTTCGTCTGTATATGTTCATAGCAAGGCTAAGAGGATCCGATTTCCAAGATCTTCGACCAATCTTTTACTTCCTTCGAACTAGGGTTTGAAATTTCAATTTTTCTTCTTTATCAGTTCTATTACTGATTGCATGTGATAGTCTTTCCTTGTTTGGGATTGATTAATTGTTTTTCATGTATGCTTGTTTGATTTCTACCACTATATAAACTCCCATTCCCCGTTGCCCTTCTAGAACTCAATGATTATTACTTAACTATTGCTAGCACCACTACTCTCTGACTCTCACTCTCACTCTCACTCTCACTCATTTTATACTATTCTGAGACTTTGATTTTGGATGACTGAAAGCCAAGGCCAGTGGAATCCGTGCATTATCCTCCCCTAGTGCAAGCACTACTCGGAGCCTACTTCTAGGCTCTTGTGAACTTTGAAGCATTAGGGATTTCGGGATTTTCATTACTCTCTTGCAATTGTTGCTAATCTTGAGATTCTGAGTTTCTTATTATTTCTTCGCTTCGTTTGCAACTGGTTAGTGCCCTATACTTTCACAATTATATTTCTCTCTCTTTGTTATGTGCATTAGTGCAACTTGGATTTCCCTAGGTTAATTTTGATATTATGCCACTTCGTATACTACGTTATAGTTCCACTAGCCTCAATTCTATGCAAGTCTTGATTTTAACTCATATGTGGATAGCTAAGTTGATTCATGATACCTGCCTGATTCGTAATTGAAACCTAATTGATGGTTGTTGAACCTTGTTTTGATTCCTTGTACTAAAAACCCTTATGAAGCTATGTTCTTTCTTAGAATTGCTTTCTTCATGTTGAATCCTTTATTCATAATTTGCTATTTCTCTGCAAGTCTATCTAAATACTTAGCCTAATATGCTAGCCTTAAGCATGCTCATTATGTGTGTCCAACCTGAATGATTTCTAATCATTATGTTTATGAATAGTTGGTTACTTATACCTGATGTTTATTCTAAGTTTAGTTTCCTGCCATGTTCTATTCTATTTTGATAACCAACTCATGCCCATAACGTGTCCTAATTCCTATTGAGATATTCATGCCCAGCTCTTTATCTTTCTGAAGTTCTACTATTAGCTATAACATGTTCCCATGCTATTTGTAAATCTATTGTGTGCTTTTCTTGACTTGCTCAGCCCTGTGTTCTCCACTATTAGTTAAGACCTTTAGAGTAAATCTCATAACCAACATTTGCACATATATTTAGCCAACTAGTACAAGGTTTGATGCTTGTTTGTCCTATTGCTTTGAAAATTGGCACGTTTTCTGTTTACTATAAGATTTGTCGATACTCATCATGTTCAAGTTTTCTCATCCTCAACTAAGTAATTGCTCGATCGTGAAACTATTCTGTTATGTTGTTTCCACTAGGCCTTCATGTTAAAACTTTCGTGTGAAAGCTATGCTCTATTTAAATCTATTAGACTTTTCTATATCTAAAGTCCCTTAGGCTAATTCTGAATCGTTCTACTTTTGAAACTATTTGGAATAGTTCACTATCCTATGACTTTTTAGCTTTGTTTTTGAAAATACAAGCATGAACCGGCCTTGTAAACTTGTCAGTATTTCATGTGATCTTGTCTATGTGCTTCGGCTAGAAAAGTTGTTAGTTACAGCTTTAGGGAAGTGTGAAGAAGTTGTTTAAATTAATCCTGCGAGTGGTCTGTCATCTGCATGGTTAAGTTTGAGATCCATTTCGCTAATTAAAGTATTCGTTGGGCCTGGTGTTGGGCCATATGTGTTGTTCGACCTCGGCACTGGATTCAGGAAGATTATATCGTCCTTATGAGCCTGAGATATAGGTTTGTTGGTTGGTGACGCTGTTGAAGGCCCCGAAAATTCACTGGGTTATTTGATAGTGGACCTGAACTGTTTGATGGAGGCCCGTACTTGTTTCAGTCTGTATTTCTATCATCTTTGAGTTTTTATTATTCTATTTTGGTCCTGTAACTCATAATAATAAATAATTGGGGGTATAGTGAAATTGGGGAATGGATGTGCTTTGAGCTGGCATAAAGGGTAGAAAACATACCTATAGGGTCTAAGTGTTCTATTTGCTATTTCGTTCGGCATGTCTTATTTGTTATTTTGTACACTAACAGAAATAATGTCTCTAGGAGTTGCACACAACTCACTTAATTTTTCTAATACTTGTACACTATATTAAACATGCCATTAATCGCCATACTTGTTATTATTGTGCGTTTAGATAGCATGCCTACAGAAATTTCATGTTTTTACTAACCTAGCTATCATGTCTATAGGACTTCAGATAATTAATTGTCAAATTGCTTTTATTTTGGTGTGTTGTCCATCTAGACATCATGATTATAGGACATTAATCTCTTAAACAACTGCTCCTGCCACTTTATTACACTTCCACCTAGATAGCATGTCTATAGGAATAAGTATGATAAAAGTGAGCTCAAATACCAACTGTTAGAGATCCTGCCTATAGGATACTGTTACTCACCTAGAAAGCATGTTTATCGGATCAAACACGAATAATTATGAGTTTTCTAATAGCTTTCACTGCCCCATGGCAAAAATAACTTAGAGATCATGTCTATAGGTTTGGTAATACCTGTAGTCTGCAATTTCGATAGTCTGAAACGGTACCACTGCCTATAGGACGTCTTGAACTGGGATCACATAGAAGCTATGTCTATAGGACTTAACAACTCTAACACGCCTTAATTCTGAAAATGTCTACTACCTAATGCAAAATCTTCCCGCGTGTATTTGCTTCTTATGTGAGGAGGCTAACTTTTGCAGTTTATTGATTTTATGTGCAGTCCTACATATTTTGAATGTGCGCCTAGTTTTATATTTTGAGCACCCTAAGTAAAGTCTAGAACCACCAAAATAGTAGGTCAAAATCCTCTTGGACCACAAACATGGGATGGGTAGTGCACACATAAGACTCGGTTTAAAATTGAATTAAAGCGCCTTTAGATAACTACTTCAACATAGTAATTGGGTAGCAGGAGATGATAGTTTGTGCCCGCTGCATAATATGAACAATTCCCCACCTTAAGAGAGTTGCGAAGTATTATTTATGTAGCACGAGGTGATCCTTTAGGAAAAAAATATAGGAACCCCCTCCCTTTTTTTCTTTATATACTCGTTATTTACACTTAGTTATCTAATGTAGAACAAATGTAGTTGTATCCTTGTAACTATTAAAGATTTGTACTAAATCTCATGTGTTATGATAAGACTCTTCGATTTCTATATTTTCCTTTGTTTATTTTATCACCTAGCTTAATCACATAATCCATATAGTTTAAAGTTTGGTCGGGACCCACAGTTGTGGACTTCGAAGAATGTCTAACCCAATCTCTTCAAAGTAACTTGAGCCCCTACCCGACCTTTGGTAACACAGACTTATCAAACAGAGTTATTTTCAAATAGGTACCCTAACGCACCTTAAAAAATCATTAGGTGGCAACTCTTTTCTTTTAACACCTCCTTAAAAGAGTTGTCACACGTCGAAACCCGCTTTCGCGAGAAAAAAAAGACGCGACAGCATGGAGACTCCTCTAGGGATACCCCTAGGCTTTATCATGATGAACTTGATTTATGTGGATTACTTTCATTCTTTGTTTAAAACTACTATGACATGCACATCCCTTTCCTTATTCAACTTTATTTGTTTTAAATTGTTGTGCCATGCACATCCCTTCCCTTATTCTCATTTATTTTCTATGACATGTATGACCTATCTCCATTTCTTTCATCTTGCCTAAATTGCTATATTATGACTCTCACATCCCTATTTCCTTACCTGCTCCATTACGTTCTTGCACGTTGTCATGAGCTAAACTGACCTCTCTCTTTTGTCTTTCTTTTCTTTCCTATTCTTTTCATATTCGATTTTGCTATGTTATTTACTGCTTTTACATACCTTTTATCATAAAAATACTTGGCAATGTGTTATTATGCTTGCATAAAGCATGCTCCACATCATAATCCACTTGTGTCAATTATCAACATAGTGGCACTTGATGAGTGTCCGCGCTTTCCTGAAATTACCCTTTTTAAATCGAAAAGGCTTATTTGCGGCAGACCTGTCGATCAGTGGTGCAGTCAATAGTCCCGTGCCTTTCCCTCTTAAGTTGTCCACTTGGGAGTATCAGTCTAGAACCTTATAGAAACCCCACTCCAATTTCAACGTATATGCATTATGTTAAACCTAGTACAGGTTGAAGCGTTATTGACGTAACAACCCGCTTACAGAAACCTTGTCCAAAGTCCGATGGGATTTCTATAATCCCAAAGGACACTATCATGTTATGTGCATTACTTGGATAAAATGTGCCAACATGTTGATCATTTTTGCGTAAGTAGACAAATTTGGATGGGAGAAGGATTAACATTATTTGTTTGCAGAAATGAAGCATGAAATCCCCAGGTTTGGCATGGTCCAGAACATCCATCCTTTGCTACTTGACTGGTGGAAAGACCTCACATCTTGTGGCAAGAATCATGTGAGGAGAGTACTCGGTTACCTTCCATCTTTGTTGAACGTTCAACTAAATAGGGAATTAATCGAGGCCGCTACCATATTTTGGGATGAGAAATGAGTTGTTTTCCGATTTGGCAATATAGAAATGACTCCTCTCCTAGAAGAGATAGGGGGTTCGCCAAGTTACCATGGGATAGTTCAAGACTGCTAGTACCAGAGAATCGCACTCCCCGCGGTTTTTTGAAACTGTTGGGTTTTAAGAAGAATGATGAATTGCTCTGTCTAAAGAAATCCTACATCCCTTTTGAGTTTCTTTACGAATGTTTTGGGCATAGAAAGTCATATCATCTTCATCATGCTGAACTATCCATAAATTCTTTGGGATGGGTGCATCGTCGGGTTTATGTTTTCATTGTCTGCTTCTTGGGGTTGTTGATCTTTTCAATGAAAGGAGGAAGGATTCATACTCTCTTAGCCATGGTCGCCAGGAATTAATGGATGGTATTGAAGGGTAAACCTATACTATCATTCCAATGATCTTAGATGAGATGTACCGTGCTCTAAATCGGTGCAAGCATAGGTTTGGACACTTTGAGGGTTGCAATCTATTACTACAAGTCTGGCTGCTGGAACACTTTCAAAGGGGTGAGTATTGTCAACAGCTTATGCGAAGGCCACTAAATGACTACATAGCCAACCAGCACCTAAAGAAAATGATGTTTATTCCAGACAGTTTGCAAAGCCTGGAAATGTTGTAAGTTAGGTGTGTTTATTCAGCAATCCGACAAACGAGCAAGTGCATTGGATGTTTGAATGGTTTCATTGTAGTGAGTTCATCATCAGATCAAAAGGAACTACTCATTTGGTATTGATCGGGTTGCGAGGCATCTACCCTTATGCTCCTATAAGAGTAACGAGCCAAGTTGGAAGTAAACAAGTCATACCTCGGATTTCCAAGGCAGATTTCAAGGGAGATGTCATTTCGTTCAAGTTCGAAGCACAACACATGTAGAACCAAAAGATCATTGTGGAAGGAGAAACTATTGATCCAAACAGGTATCACACCGATCATATGTACTACTATATATCATGGATGGAATACAACATAGTTGTGGACGTCAAAACAGGGCTCAATCTGAAGGATAGGATCATAGACAAAGTGGCCTGAGGCATAGGTAAAGTATAAGAGGCTACGCAAAAGGGTGTTCGAGTCCGAAGCTAAACATCCGGAGTAGCACAAGGTGAACAAGGACTGATGGAGCTACAAGGGAAAATAAGAAAAAGACTTTCGAATTGCCAAGGCATATGAAGGAGGAATGATGGCAAAAGCTTACTTATTGTTGGATATGCGCAATCTGAGAGAGAAGGTCCTTTAGGGACCAAGTGGATTAGAAGATGATGTTCTTTACTCCTTTCTAGGTTAGACAAGATTTCGATGTACTAAGGCTAAATGTCATTAGTAACTTTATTATATTACTGTTGATTTAGTAAAAGAGTGTTTTGGCTCACTTGTTCGTAGCACACGTGGCACCAATTTTCTCCAAGTCTATGTGTTTCTTAGGCCTACCTAAGGCACAATAAGGTCCCCAAATTAGGACGCGAACTATTACATGACTTTAGGAAACATGTTTAAATATTACAAATACTCTTTTATTTCACCGTACTGACTTGGTTACCTTTTGTTTTTTCTTTCTTTCTGATTGTTACCATTCTCAAAGGTTGATTCGTGCATACTGGCATCGTCAGCATACCACACTAGATACAAAGGTCCTCTACCTCCTCCACCAAGCGACCATAAAAGCAAAAGCTTGAGCAGGTCTGAAATCTGGAAAACCTTTCCCTTACTCTCAATGTTCCCGACATCAACTAGCAAAACCAGACTATCCAAAACCAAACACCACCATAAAACACACAAAACCAGAACCCACCACCCATGGCTCCAAATCCTCCACACCAGTATCATAATCCCGCACCTCCCCAGAACCTTAACCCACCACTAGTGCAAACCCCACAACAACATCACCATCATCTAACTCAATACCCGCAAAACACTACATATCATACCCCCCAAAACGCATCACAACCTACTCCCGATCCACAAAACTCGACTAATGATCACCCATATACCCAAGTTCCTGGGACTCATCAAAGCAATCCGATATATATAGAAACGTTACCCCATACCCCACAACAAACCCTATACATACCCGAATCGGTTGAGAAAGACCTACTCATTAGAATATGGCGGAGGAACTCAAGAAACTCATAGGAAGGGTCCAGAGTGTTGAAGGTGGGAAAGGCGTCGAAGGTCTAAATTACGAAGATCTATGTATTCAGCTAGATGTGGAACTGTCGGAGTGTTACAAACCTCCAAAGTTTGAAATGTTCGATGGCACTGGTGATCTGAAGGTACATCTAAGAACATATAGCGACAAGCTTGTAGGAGTGGGTAAGAATGAACAAATCCGCATGAAACTATTCATGAGAAGCCTTATAGGAGATGTTATGTCTTGGTATATCAATCAAAACACGAAGAAGTGGGAAAATTGGATAAGTATGGCATCAGATTTCATGGATAGATTTAGGTTCAACACAGAGAATGCACTAGACGTTTTCTATATCCAAAACCTCATGAAGAAAATTATAGAAACCCTCCGTAAGTATGCTACTCATTGGAGGACAGAAGCCGAAAAGGTAAGGCCAGCGCTTAAAGAAGAACAGATGAATAAGTTCTTTGTTAGACCTCAAGATCCGCAGTATTATGAAAGGTTGATGGTCATCGAAAATCACAAGTTCTCAGACATCATCAAGTTAGGGGAAAGAATATAAGAAAGAATCAAGAGAGGGATGGTAACCAATTCCGAGGCACTTCAGGCCACGAATAAAGCTTTGAAATCAGGAGGTATTTCAAAGAAGAAAGAGGTGGATGTCGTGATAGTAGCCCAGGGCCCTAAGTCTCCCCTCATATACCAAACACCTCCACCCATGTATCAACCCTCACCCCCAAAATACCAATACCCTGCCACCACCTACCATACCTATAACACACAACCTGCATATTACCATTCACCTTCACCCACCCGCCTAAGCTAACCAAAGCCACGTCCAAATTCTGATCGCAGACCTCCTTGACAATACACCCCAATTGCTGAACCCATAGCCCAACTATATGAAAGTTGAAGGCCGCTGATTACGTCACCCCTATTCCTGCTATTGTTGTGGAAAATCCTTTTATATGGATCAACCCTAACAAAACATGTGCTTATCATTCAGGCATGAAGGGTCATACCATTAAGGAATTCCACATGTTGAAAGACCAAATCCAGATGTTGATCGACACTAAGGCTATACAAGCAAAGGAAGTTGCACCGTACGTCCACAACAACCCTCTCCAGATTCACAGAGGTGACAGAGTGAACGTGATAGAAACTGATGAAGAGTGGGATCAGGAAGGGTCCGTTGGACTCATCCGAGAGGGAGACACTCCTAGAACATCTCCGGTCACCCTCACGCCAGTTGTGGTACAAACCCAGGCGCCATTTAAAGTTGAGATAGCTACACCTTTCACTATAATGGTAGCTCCCACACCATCTTATGATCCTGATGCCGGCCCATGGGATTATATTGCGGAAGAAAGAAGAAATGGAAAAGCCAAAATGAAAGAAACAGTTGTCGTGCAAGGTATGATTAGAACTAGAAGAGTTTACACACCTGAGAATATGGGAGGAACAAGCAAGGAAATTGTACCTAAACCACTTGTTGTTGAGAGTGGCACTGACGATCTTTGGAGGAAGATACAAGCAAGGGAATACTCTATTGTTGACCACCTGAAAAATACTCCTGCTTAGATATCCATCTTATCACTGTTGCAAAACTCATACACGCACAAGAATGCTTTGATGAAAGTGTTAAGGGGAGCTTATGTACCCGCTAGAATCACTAGTGGAGAGATGGCTAACATGGTCGGACAAGTATTAGAGAGCCATAAAATCACTTTCCACGAAGATGACTTACCACCAGAAGGACTAAGTCACAACAAGGCATTGCACATCACAGTGCAATTCAAGGACAAGTTCCACTATAAAGAGATTCGGTAAGGTCCTGCACGAGATACGAATGGGAAGCATGAATGTGAAAGCGTTCGACAGATCTCAGAGAGACACTATCGAGGAAATCAACTTTGATCTACATATGGGTCCGACTTAGTTTGATGTTGAGTTCCCAAGTGTTAGAATATCTACTACCTACAACCTATTGTTAGGACGACCATGGATACATGCAGCTGGAGTAGTGGCTTCTACTCTGCACCAAACTGTGAAGTTCGAATAGAATCATCAGGAGGTGATCATTCAAGGAGACGGAAGCAACCCTATCTACACCAACCAGACCGTTCCAATCATCGAAAATAGGAGGAAGTTGGGTTGAGAAACATATCACCGTATTGAGAGGGTGAACGCAATTGAAAAGGATCGATGGTGGAGAAAGAAGATAGAAATCATAGTGTTGTGGACGGGATATGAACCAGGAAAGGGTCTTGGCAAAAAGCTTCAGAGGATCACTAAACCTGTACAACCATAGTATCATGGCATGACCTTTGGACTCGGATATGAATATACCATGCAAGAGTATCAGGATTGGATTCCGCCATGGCGCGCCCATTATAATCTGCTAGAACAAGTCGTGCCACCTCTGCACCAGACATTTCGTCAAGCTGACATGATGTGGGGAACCAAAGAAGATGAGATTTTTGCCGGTATGAGGAAGTTGTTTCTGGATGAAGAAGACATGGACTGCAGTGCAATTGTCGAGGAGGAGAAGGAGGAAGACCTTCCCATTCAGACAATGGAAGAGGGAGTTGTTCTCAAAATTTGGACTGCTGCATCATCTCGGGCTCGCTAAGTTCCTGGGTAGCCTGGAAAATTAGCATGACTTATTTTCAAATTGTTTTGAGCATTTAAGACATTTTTCAGTATTTTGTTTTGAAATAATTACTCAAGCCATCGAGTCGTACTTGTTGACACTTAAAAGTTTCCTTAATGCATTATTGCTTTTCATATTTATTATTATCTTTCTACACTTTTTTCAACATAATTATTATATATCCTGATGAACCTACGACTGTGACATGTAATGAGATGACATGACATAAGGACGGGGATTAGGAAGATCTAGAGGATGATGTAATACCTGAGTAAATTGTCAAAGAAGTAGAAAATTTTAAAAACAAACTCAAGTCTAATTTGGAGGAAACTAAGGCCATTAATTTAGGAGATTCTGAAACAGTCAAGGAAACTCACATAAGCATCCATCTATCACCGACAGAAAAGGAAGAGTATATCAGGTTCCTAAAGGAGTATGAGGACATCTTCGCATGGCCCTACGACTATATGACTGGTTTAAGCACCTCCATAGTAGCTCACAAGCTACCCACCAATCCTATGTGTCCACCGGTAAAGTAGAAGCTCAGAAAGTTCAAGCCAGATATGCGTTTGAAGATAAAATATAAGGTCATCAATCAAATCAAAGCCAAGGTTCTCCGAGTGATCGAATACCTGACCTGGTTAGCCAATATTGTGCCGGTTTTAAAGAAAGATGGAAAAGTTAGAGTATATGTCGATTACCGAGATCTGAGCAGAGCAAGTCCCAAGGATGATTTCCTGCTGCCTAGCATACACATACTGATAGACAATTGCGCCAAGTATGAGCTCCAATCCTTTGTGGATTGCTTTGCAGGATACCATCAGATTTGTATAGATGAAGAGGATGCCAAAAAGACCGCCTTTATCACACCATAGGGGATATATTGTTACAAAATGATGTTGTTTGGTTTGAAGAACACTTGGGACACCTACATGAGGGACATGACGACTATCTTCCATGACATGATAATAGAGGTGTACGCGGATGATATTATCGTCAAATCTAAAAGAAGCTTGGATCATATTGATCGGCTTCGAAAATACAACTTGAAGTTAAACCCTGCAAAATGTGCCTTCGGAGTCCATGCTGGAAAATTGTTAGGTTTCATCGTCAGCCATTGAGGTATTGAGCTAGACCTGTAAAAAATCAAAGCTATTCAGGATTTGCTACCGCCAAAGAATAAGAAAGATGTGATGAGCTTTCTAGGGCGCCTAAATTATATCAGCTGTTTTATAGCATAATCAACGGCGATATGTGAGCAAATCTTCAAAATGTTGAAGAAATATGCTGCAACAAGCTGGACTGAAGAATACTAGAAGGACTTCCACAAAATCAAGGAGTATTTGTCTAAACCACCCGTGTTGATCCCACCCGAACCAGGAAGGCCTGTGTTGCTTTATTTGTCTGTGTTGGATGGGGCCTTTGGTTGCGTTCTAGGACAACATGATGAAACTGGGAGAAAAGAGCAGGCAATATACTATATGAGTAAGAAGTTAAAACCTTACTATGTACTCTTTGTTGGAACGCAACTGTTGTGATTTCACATGGATAGCCCAGAAGTTGTGACACTATTTCTGTGCGTACACTACATATCTCGTATCAAGGATGGACCCGCTAAAATACACCTTTCAGAAGCCCATGCCTACAGGTAAGTTAGC
Source organism: Nicotiana paniculata (assembly GCA_005239505.1). NCBI lineage: Eukaryota > Viridiplantae > Streptophyta > Magnoliopsida > Solanales > Solanaceae > Nicotiana > Nicotiana paniculata. Next base: position 9,659 of record MDKI01196487.1, on the reverse strand, counting down.
AAAGTGGCAGATATTGTTGAGTGAGTTTGACATCATCTATGTAACTCAGAAAGCAGTCAAAGGGCAAGAATTGGTTGATCATTTAGCCGAAAATCCCATAGACAGAGAATATGAACCATTGAAGACGTATTTTCCCAACGAAGAGGCATCATTTGTAGGAGAGGATATTACCGAAGCATACGATAGTTAGAGGATGTTCTTCGATGGAGCAGCAAACTTCAAGGGAGTAGGCATAAGAGCCGTCTTAGTATCAGAAATCAGTCAACATTACCCGGTATCCGCAAAACTCAGGTTCCCGTGCACCAACAATATGGCAGAATACGAGGCCTGCATCTTGGGACTCAGGTTAGCCGTCGACATGAACATAGAGGAGATGTTGTTAATCAGATATTTAGATCTATTGGTATACCAGGTTCTAGGATATTGGGCTACTAAGAATACCAAAATATTGCCATACTTGCATTGTGTACAAGAGTTGATCAAGATGTTCACGAAGATAGAATTCAAGCATGTCCCAAGGATCCAGAATGAATTTGCAGATGCACTAGCCACCTTTTCTTCCATGATAAACATCCAAACAGGAATTTCATTGATCCTATCTCAATAGGATTTCATAAGCAACCAGCTTATTGTGCTCATGTCGAAGAAGAGTTTGACGAAAATCCGTGGTTTCATGACATCAAGGAATACTTGGAAAAGGGAGAATATCCATAGAATGCTACGCACACCCAGAAGTGCACGCTCCGAAGATTGGCCAATCATTTCTTTCAAAGCGGAGGAATTTTGTATAGAAGAACTCCTAACTTGGGATTACTGCGATGTGTCGATGCAAAGGAGGCATCTAGATTTCTCGAAGAAATACATGCCAGAACCTGCGAACCCTAGATGAACAACTTTGTTTTGGCTAAGAAGATATTAGGAGCAGGGTATTTTTGGATGACTATGGAAACAGACTGCATCAAATATGTTCAAAAGTATCACCAATGCAAGATACATGGTTATACGATACGAGTACCGCCTAACGAACTCAATGCAACAAGTTCACTCTTTCCTTTCTCTGCTTGGGGCATGGATGTCATCGGACCAAGCGAACACGCTGCTTCAAACGGACATAGGTTCATTTTGGTGGCTATAGACTACTTCACAAAATGGATTAAAGTCGCATCCTATAAGGCTGTGACTAAGAAGGTCATAGCGATTTCGTCCGGGATTGCATTGTCTGTCGATTTAGAGTACCTGAGTCAATTATCACTGACAATGCCGCCAATCTCAACACTGATAATATGAAAGCCATGTGTGAAAAATTCAAGATCAAGTATCAAAATTCCACAGCATACTGGCCCCAAATGAATGGAGCCGTAGAAGCCGCCAATAAGAACATCAAGAAGATATTGAGGAAAATGGTGGAAAACTACAAACAATGGCATGAATAGCTACCAATTGCGTTACTCGGGTATCGAACCACAGTTCGTACATCAACTGAGGCAACTCCCTATCTACTGGTTTACCGTACTGAAGTCGTTATTCCCGCCGAAGTGGAGATCCCTTCCTTAAGAAGCATATAAGAAGCCGAGCTCAGGACGCAGAATGGGTACGGAACCGGTATGAAAAACTAGCTCTCATTTATGGTAAAAGAATGAAATCGGTGTGTCGCGGTCAACTATACCAAAATAGAAGGGGAAGAGATTTCAACAAAAAGGTTAGATCAAGGCAATTCACACCGGGGAAATTGGTATTGAAAGTAATCTTCCCTCATCAGGATGAAGCAAAAAGGAAATTCTCGCCCAACTACCAAGGTCCTTACATGGTTCATCGAATACTGATAGGAGGAGCACTTATACTTGCAGAGATGGATGGAGAGATATGGCCAAAACTTATCAATTCAGACGCAGTCAAGAGATATAATGTTTGCAATTTCTATTTGGTGTAACCTGAACTATGCTTGACCTGATTCCCGTTTAAGAGGGGATACGTAGGTAGCCCTGTGGGTTAGGTCACATTATAATAAAATCTTCATTCCCTCTATGGTTAGAAACTGGGGCAAGACTTCGAGTTGTCAGATCTCATTGTGTCAAGGATCACCAAGAAGATTACTGACAGAGGTAGGCATTAAATTGGGGAAGAATTTCGAGGAGGGTCCTCAAAATTTCGAGTTAAGAAGGTTGCAATGTCTCAAAACATGTTGCAGTCTCTGATTTAAACATTATTTGCATCATCACACATTTTGAACAAACTTTATTCTTGTATAAACGACTTATCATCAATGCATATTTTCCAAAAATTTCATTTTCTGTAGTAGCCAGACGTTACCCAGGATGACTCAAACAGGACCTCAAGACGGGAACAAAAGCAAAGCAAGGAATTGATAGCACGAACCAACCTTTCCCCCCTCCAAACTCACAATTTTCCTTTAGATGCAGACACAATGGATATAACAGGAATGACCGCAAATATATACACACAACAAGATCTCTATCTTCATACCGACAAAGGTCACCAAACGCAAAAGCATCAACGCGTTCAATCATTGCTCTTCGGGCATAGGTCTAAGCACTGCCCTCATCATCACATAAGGCTAAACACTGCATTTCTTGCACGAGACTAAGCAATGTCTCCATTATTACATAAAGCTAAGCATTTCCTTTCCTTGCACGACACTAAACACTGTGTCCATTCCTTGCATAAGACTAAGCATTGTCTCTACTCCTTGAATAGGGCTAAACACTACACTCACCTCACATGAGACTAAGCTTGTTTCCATTCTTTGCATGAGGGGGAGCACAACCTCCATACTTCATAAGGCTAAACACTGCCTTTCTTGCATGAGACTAAGCACTGTCTCCATTATTGCATAAGGCTAAGCATTGCCTTTCCATGCACGAGACTAAGCAATGTATCCATTATTGGCTAAGTCTAAGCATTGCCTTTCCTTGCACGAGAATAAACACTGTATCCATTCCTTGAATGAGACTAAGCATTGCCTCTACTCCTTGCATAGGGATAAACACTGCCCTCACATCACATGAGACTAAGCATCGTCTCCGTCCTTCGAATGAGGCTAAGCACTGCTTCCATACTGCATAAGGCTAAACAATGTCTTTCTTGCATGAGACTAAACATTGTCTCCACTCTTTGCATGAGGTTGAGTACTGCCTCCATACTGCATAAGTCTAAAAATTTCCTTTCTTACATGAGACTAAACACTGTCTCCACTTTTTGCATGAGACTAAGCACTGTCTCCATTATTGCATAAGGCTAAGCACTGCCGTTCTTTGCATAAGACTAAGCATTGTCTCCATTACTGCATAAGGCTAAACATTGCCTCCATTATTGCATAAGGCTAATCATCACCTTCCCTCGCATGAGACTAAACTCCATCTCCGCTACACTGCATAAGATTAAGCATTATCTCTTTTCTTCATAACAGTCTAAGTGTTGCCCTCATCTCATATAAGACTACGCATTGTCTTGTTTCGTTTTAGTAAATGACTAAGCATCATATATTTTCTTTATCAAGCAATAGATATTACCACATACTTGCATTTCATGGTATGAAACACTGACACATTGTCAGAGGGCGTCATATTCCAAAGGCACCATCCTCATAGCCTGAAGACACCATGTCATAGCCTAAGGATCTCTCGAAATTTGCACATCATTATTCAAAGGAGTCATATTCCAGAGGCACCATCCTCATGGCCCGAGGACATCATTTCATGGCCCACGAATCCCTTATCAAACGCTTCATTGCCCAGGACGTCATAGTCTAAAGACATCATCCTCATCGTCCAAAGACAACTCTCATAGTTCGAAGGAAATTTGCATCATGTTTAAATTTTTGCAATAACCCATATATATTCGCATACATCGTGTTTTAAGTTTTTCAAGTAACTCGGGAGGTAACCGTTCCACAAACAGGAGCAATTCTCGCTCTGGTTTCTGCTCACAACATTCACGCCCTTCTATCACCCCAAACGTAACTGATAATTAGCAGTTGATTACTCTTCACTCTATGACCGTCCAAATACCTACCTTATACATCCATAACATTCAATTTGCATTTTATAACCCCACCTGAAATCATATGTTACTCACGATACTATCGCATCCAAAAGATCCTTTTCGAAACATGCGATCACTCGTACAACAACTCCATTAGTTTCGTTCAACGTTGGATCCAGAACTACACGTGGCTTGATTCTCGTAACACCAGAGATATGTAGGCAACTCAAGACTCCCATTTTCAAAAACACATCATCCCCCACTCATTTCGGACAAAATTGGTCATTATTTTCTTTATCCGACAACTCTTTCATCATTCTCGGGTAAAGAAGGCAGTTGTTGATACCCAATTTTGCCCTCATATTTTTATAAAAGTCATATATGCTTTTAAAATATCATTCCTGCATCATCACCAATTTTACAGGGGTCATATAAGTATTTTCTGTAATTTTTCACAATTTTTAAGATTTTAAAATTAAGTTTCTTGCATTTAAATTGTTCAAATATTTAGTAATTATCCTTTCAAATTATTTTTTTTAAAGTAATTAGTTATCCAAAATTATTATTACATGCACACATATGTTTTATAACATTTTACTCCATTTCATAATCACATTTACATTTTTTTGAACTATTTACGTATTTTTGTAATAATAGCCCATATTTTATAATTAATTGCATTTCTCATATTATTTAGGGTCAAAATAATTTTTCATATTTTTATATTTTTCAGCTATAATCTTAAATATTAATTTGTATAAATAATATTTTTTATATTATTTAGATATTTTATTAAATTATTTTCCCTTTAATTTCCTGTATTTAAAGTCTGGCCTAAAACAGGCCAAATTTTGGACATAGTTCACCAGCCCACACCCTAAAATCCAGCCCAATAACCCCTAGCACAAATACCAGTGATTCACTACCCCATACCCGTCCACTAACCTGATCTGCCTCTCATTAAAATCCCGACAGTTGATCTTGGGAGATCAACAGCCCACATTCCAACTCCCTTGTTCTAATTAACCTCACCCTAAAACCCTAGCCTCATTTTTATCCGTTAAGTCTCCTATATATTCCCTCAAACCCTCCCCTTATCTCACAAACCCTAGCCGCCACCCCAATCCTTCTCCGAATCTAACTCATCCATGGATTCTTACCATGATTTACTTACCTTTCTTGGATTATACCGCTATTACCTGTGTAAATATGGGATTACTTAGTACTTGCCCATTTTTGGCAAGTACCAGTCTCTGAATCAAAGGTAATCTGGTTCACTCTCCAAGATTTGGACGATATTTCATCTGTATAAGTTCATAGCAAGGCTATGAGGATCCGATTTTCCAAGATCTTCGGCCAACCTTTTACTTCCATCGAACTAGGGTTTGAAATTTCAATTTTTCTTCTTTACCAGTTCTATTACTGATTGCATGTGATATTCTTTCCTTATTTGGGATTGATTAATTATTTTCCAAGTTTGCTTGTTTGATTTCTAACACTATATAAACCCATTCCCCGTTCCCTTCCAGAACTTAACGATTATTACTTAACTATTGCTACCACTACTATTCTCTCACTCTCACTCGTTCTATACTATTCTGAGGCCTTGATTTTGACCGACTAAAAGCCAAGGCTACCGAAATCCTTTCATTAGACTCCCCCAGTGCAAGCACAGCTCGGATCCCACTTCGAGGCTCTTGTGAACTCTGAAGCATTGGGGATTTCGGGGTTTTCATTACTCTCTTGCAATTGTTTCTACTCCTGAGATTCTGAGTTTCTTATTCTTTATTCGCTTCGTTTGCAACTGGTTAATGCCCTATACTCTGGCAATTCTACTTCTCTTTGTTTGTGTTATGTGCATTAGTGCTACTTGGATTTCCCTGAGTTAAATTTGATATTATGCCACTTCGATGCATATCTACCTATTCTAATACTATGTTGTAGTTTCACTAGCCTCAATTCTATGCAAGGTTTGATTTTAACTCATAAATGGATAGCTAAGTTGATTCATGATGCCGGCATGATTCGTAACTGAAACTTAATTGATGGTTGTTGAACCTTGTTTTGATTCCTTGTACTAAAAACCCTTATGAACCTATGTTCTTGCTTAGAATTTCTTTCTTCATGTTGAATCATTTATGCATAATTTTCTATTTCTCTGCAAGTCTATCTAAATACTTAGCCTAATATGCTAGCCTTAATGCATTCTCATTATGTATGTCCAACCTGAATGATTTCTAATCATTATGTTTATGAATAGATGGTTACTTATACCTGATGTTTGTTATAAGTTTGGTTTCCCTCCTTGTTCTGTACTATTTTGATAACCAACTCATGCCCAAAATGTGTTCTAATTCCTATTGAGATATTCATGCCCTACTCTTTCTCTTTATGAAGTTCTACTATTAGCTATGACATGTTTCCATGCTATTTATAACTCTATTGTGTGGTTTTCTAGACTTGCTCAGCCTTGTGTTCTCCAGTATTAGTTAAGACCTTCCGAATAAATCTCATAACCAGCATTTACACCTATATGTATCCAACTAGTACAAGGTATGATGCTTGTTTGTCCTATTGATTTGAAAATTAGCATATCTTCGGCTTACTATAAGTTTTGCTGATACTCAGCATTTGAAGTTTTCTCATCCTCAACTAAGTAATTTCTTGATCATGAACATGTATTGTTATGTTGTTTTCACTAGGCCTTCATGTTAAAACTTCCGTGTGAAGGTTATGCTCTATTTAAATCTATTAGATTTTCCTGTGTCTAAAGTCCCTTAGGCTAATTCTGAATCGTTCTACTTTTGAAACTCTTTGGAATAGTTCACTATCCTATGACCCTTTAGCTTTGTTTTTGAAAATACAAGCATGCACCTGCCTTGTAAACTTGTCAGTATTTCATGTGATCTTGTCGATGTGCTTTGGCAAGAACTGTTGTTAGTTACATCTTTAGGAAAGTGTGAATAAGTTATTTAAATTAATCCTGCGAGTGGTCTATCATCTGCATGGTTAAGTTTGGCATCCATTTGGCTTAGTAAGGTATTCGTTGGACTTGGTGTTGGGACATATGTGTTGTTGGACCTGGGCACTAGATTCAGGAAGATTATACCGTCCTTATGAGCCTGTGATTTGGGTTAGTTGGTAGGTGAGGCTGCTAAAGGCCCAGGAATTCACTGGGTTATTTTATAGTGGGCCTAAACTGTTTGATGAAGGGCCGTACTTGTTTAAGTCTGTATTTATGTCATCTTTGAGTTTGTATTATTCTGTTCTTGTCATGTAACTTGTAATAATGAATAATTGGCGGTATAGTAAAATTGGGGAATGGATGTGCTTCGTTCTGGCATAAAGGGTAGAAAACATGCCTATAGGGTCTACATGTTCTATTTGCTATTTCGTTCAACATGTCTTATTTGTTATTTCGTACACTAATCGAAATCATGTATCTAGGAGTTGCACACACCTAACTTAATTTCTCTAATACTTGTACACTATCTTAAACATGCCATTAATCGCCATACTTGTTATTACTTTGTGTTTAGACATCATGCCTATAGGATGTACATGCTTTTGCTAACCTAGCTATCATGCCTATAGGACTTCAGATAATTAATTGTCAAATTGCTTTTTATTTTTGGTGTACTGTCCATCTAGACATCATGACTATAGGACACTAATCTCTCAAACAATTGCTCCCGTCGTTTTATTACACTTCCACCTAGATAGCATGCCTATAGGAATAAGTATGATAAAAGTGAGCTCAAAATACCAACTATTAGAGATCACGTGTAACGACCCGACCGGTAGTTTTGAGAAATTAAGCTCCGTTCGGTGGAATAAGGTCTTGAAATGATTCACTTTGTGCATATCAACCTGCGTGCATGGTTGGATTCAGTTAGCGGATAATCCGGAGTCGAATTGGAAGGAAAATTTCTATTTTTAAAGCTTAAGTGATGGAAGTCGACCGGAGGTTTGACTTTTGAGTAAACAGTCTCAGAATGAGTTTTGGGTGATTCCAACAGCTTCGTATGATGATTTTGGACTTAGGCACGCGTCCGGAATTGGTTTTGGAGGTCCGTAGAGTAATTTGAGGCAATTCGGCGGAAGTTAGAATTTTGGCAATTTCGGCCGATAAATGAAATTTTGATATCAGGATCGGAATGGGATTCTGAAAGTGGATATAGGTCCGTAGTGTCATTTGTGACCTGTGTGTCAAATTTCATGTCATTCGGACTAGTTTTGATGTGTTTCGGCATTGGTTGTGGATTTTGGAAATTTTGTAGTTCATAGGCTTGAATCCATGCATAATTGGCGATTTTGATGTTTTTTGAAGTGGTTTGAAGGCTCGACTAAGTTCGTATGGAGTTATAGGATTGGTTGGTATGTTTGGTCAAGGTTCTGGGGGCCTCGGGTGTGTTTCGGGTTGTTAACAGATTTGTTTTGGGAATTTAGAGTGCTGACTTGCTGGTTTTTGGAGTTCTTATGTTTTTCCGCACCTGCGGATGGGTAGCCGTAGGTGTGAGATCGCAGGCGCGGAAGGGAAGCCCGCAGATGCGGAATTGGGGAGCCAGGACTAAGGTGTAGGTGCGAGGTTTTGGTCGCACCTGCGAGCCCGCAGGTGCATGACCTTAAGCGCAGGTGCGAAGATGTGGGATTTAATGATTTCTGCAGGTGCGACTGGTTGGACCGCAGGAGCGGAATGCGCAGGTGCGAGAAATATCCGCATGTGCAAGGATTGTTGGGCGAAAATGGGACAGAATCGAGGGTTGTTCATTTTCACTCCATTTTTTATTTTGAGCTCGGGAGAAGGCGATTCTTTGGCGGATTTTCAGAGGAATCTTGTGGGTAACGATTTCTTACTCGAATTTGGTTTTGTTTCATTAATCTATTGTGGTTTTCCTCATTCTATCAAGGAAATTGAGAGTAAAAGTTTGGATATATGAGAAAAAATTTCCCTATTAAAAATCCGAGATTTGAGTGTGATTTTGACGTCGGTTTTTGATGATTTTTGTTCGAGTGTTCTCATAATTGAGCGGGTGTTCATAATTGTAATTTTTACCCGATTTCGAGACGTGGGCCCGGGGTACTTTTTGGGCAATTTTCCTAATTTCGCATCGTAGCTTCGAATTTATTAGTTAAACTAGTTGCTTGTAGTATTATTTACACGATGCTATTGATTTGATTAGATTTGGACCAATGGGAGTCGGATACCCATGGAAAGAACGTGATTTCAAGTTTGATTTGAGCGGTTGAGGTAAGTATCTTGCCTAACCTTGTGTAGAAAAATTTCCCCTTAGGATTTGAGTCTTCTATGTTGATTGTAGTCCGTGTACGCGAGGTGACGAGTGCATGCTCGGACTTGTTTGTGGAAAGATGACCCTTTAGGAATCTTAGGTCCTTATATTGGCAAAGTATGAATTGTCCTTAGCATGATTGAATTTCCTAATTTCTAATGTCATCTTTATTTTCTAAAATGTGGAAGTTCTTACTTTCGAATTTACTCCTATTGCCTATTTGACTCGTAATCGACTTATCCGAAGATCTTATTTCCTTTACTATCATGCTATATCTTCTTCACTGCGTATCTCCAATTTGCAATTATCTTCTTCTCAACCTATAATTGTTTTGGTCTTAAATGAAGTTATGATTATTCTCTGCTG